>CAEGAF010192429.1:0-50176 GCA_903067075.1 Micropoecilia bifurca | reverse complement strand
TCCAACTTTATAACAGTCACAAAATGTCACCAAAATCACTCTGTCCCTCTAAAATCTTTCAGAAAATTGCAAAAGTGCATTGAATTGTATCGTTTGAATATCACAATATATATCATATCGTAGGCAGAATATCGTGTATCGTATCGTGAGATTATTGTATCACTACAGCCCTAGTGGAGACAATGCTTGGAGACTTTTATGGAAAAGAAACTTGATAACGTTTAGACAGAAAAGTTAACAGATTCCACTTTCTGTTTGCTGCCGCTTTCCAATAGGAGTCAAATATTAGTTTTTATGATAACTTGTCTATTTGTTGTTACATTTGCATTTAGTTTGCCTTGCCTCGACACCTACATAACTCTGCTGTATCCTTGGAGTTTGTGCAGAGGTCAACACCCTCCTCATGCATTTGCACAAACGCAATGGTGACATCATCGAGCTGCTCGGTGTTTACTGCAGCTATCCGAGCACTTAAGAGATAATGCTCGCTTTGCAGCCGGGCTCGGATGTCTCTCAGACTGAATTTTCCAGATAAGGTTTTACTGCAACGCTCGCGCTTATGTCACCACTTCTGATACGGCTTCAGGCCTTTGAATTTCCAAGATAGCCAGCAGCTTTAGTGACTAAACAAGGCTGCACATTATCACAGCTTCAGAGTTTTTAAACATTTTAGCTGAGATGGAGAAACTTGTTTACAAGTTCAACCGAGAAAAAGCATGAAAAACAGATTTCTGTAATTCTGAGCCAGTGGAATGGGTGTGAGTGTGTGTGTGCGTGCGTGTGTGTGTGCGTGTGTGTGCATGAGCATGTGTGTGTTCTGGGCTGGTTTAAAGTGCCTCAGTCACAGGTGTTGGAGGTTCAGCGCCTCTGCAGCCAGAACCCCTGTTATTTCAACAGATGGATCTGTTGGATCTCCTCCTGTTCTCAGCTTTCCCCTGGACCACACACACACACACACACACACACACACACACACACACACACACACACACACACACACCCACACACACACACACACACACACACACACACACACACACACACACACACACACACACACACACACACACACAGGTCTATGGTAGTCATGCAATCAAAGCTTTTCAAAGTGTAATAGGATGTTCCTCTACAGCAGCAAACCTTAGCTTTGAAATTTCTCATCATTGTCCAGATGTATGGAGGACCAACACTGACGTAATAAAAAAATAAAAGCATACATATTTATAAAAGCATAAATGTCTGTTTATGCTTTTTATTATGTCAGTGTTGGTCCTCCATAAGTCCTATGCTATTAAAGAAAATGTAAACCACAAACATTCCTTAAAAATTCAACAATACAGGCAGATTTGAACAAAAGAGGCTTTGATTAAAATATTAATGAAAAGTTTTCATTCAGAGCTACAGCAACTACAATAAAGTTTTCTCCTCTTTTTCATGTTGCAACCATAAACATCAGGAATTTTATCATTTTATGTGACAGACCAACACAAGACAGTTATTTTTTTTCTTTTATAGTTTGGCTGCAGTTCCATCTGTAGGTCCTTTGGTTTTTTTTTTGCCTCTAACAGCTTCATACATCTGGAGACATTTTCACCTGTTCTGCTTTGCAATAAAGCTCAAGCCGAGTCAGGATAGATGGAGAACATATGAAGGCTGCACTTTAAGTCCTTCCAAAGATTCCAACATGGATTTAGGTCTGAACTTTGACTGGGCCATCCCACAGTGGAATTCCAGCATAGACCTGACCGGTCTTTGTCCTACAAGAAATCCCGTCTCCCTGTCAGTATAAAGTGTTTTACAGACACCAACAGGTTATTCCATGATGTCAATGTGGGTATCAACTCTAATCAGCTTCCGTGTTCCAGCAGTGCGATGCTGGCACCACCATGTTACCCAGCATGACTGGTGCGTGCAGAATCATGTTTACCTCAGACTTAGCATTTTGGGTGTAGAGTGAAATGGTTTATTTTGGTCTCATTTAACCAAAGCACTTTCTTTTTAATGTCTCTTGTTTGGTTGTTACAAGCTGCAACAAGCCTTCATGGCTTATCTCAACAATCATTTCCTTCTTGCTTTTTTCCACAAAAGCCAGAGTGGAGTTCATAACTAATACTTATCCCATCATCACCTGGATTGTTGTATTGTTCATGCCGCCTCAGTTGTGGATCTATGCAGCAGTCAGATTAGGTAGGTGAGCCGCTCACTTCCTGCTTTAGGATATTAGGTTGAAAGTGATGGTAGATGTTTAAGCTCCACAGTTTGACCTGTCTGGTGGGTTTCTAGGTCTTCATGTTGCTGTTTGTTCACTAATGGACCATTACTAATGGTAAACCAGAACCTAAAGCTTTCACTGAATAGTGTTTGTTGTATCAAAATTAAGGATTGAGAATTCACATTTTTTAAATGTTAGTTTGTTACAAAAAAGTCTAACATTTGTTAAGCTTTTTTTTATTGTGGTATTACATATAATTCTTCTAAAATACATTTAATTTTGTGGTCTTAATCCAACAGTGGAAAAAGGCAAAGTTCTTAACACAGAAGTTAAATGTGAATTACTTTTGAAAGGCAGTTTAGAAGAAAAGAAACAATAAATTCTGAGTAATGACCAAACTAGAACCAGTCAGCCAGTCTAGATCCTGCTTGTTGTCTTTAGCTTCTTATTCTTACACTGCTGACCGCATGACAACCACATTAAGGCCTCAGTGTTTTTGTAATTTCTTTGGTTTGGCCCAACAGTTTAGGAGTGTGAAGATCCTTTGAATAAATTAAATTCTGAAATCAACTTTTGTTTTAAAATGAAAAGATCCACCAAAAAATTTAGCATTGGCAGGATTTTTGAAGTTACTATTGCTAGTTTGTGCCAAACTCATTTCCCTCCAGTTGTCTCATTTTTCGGTCCAACAAAACATTTTGATAATATTCAACTTTTAAGATTTCTGTTTCTGACTGCTGTCCTCATGTGCACTTTCTCTTTATCCTCTCTAATCTTTCAATTTCCTGAGAATATATCCATAACTGAGGCAGAATTTCTTCAACAACAAATATCTGTCCCTACACGTCTTTTTTAGTCTTCATTATTCGTGTCTGATTCTTAGACAAGGTTAAATCTCCAGATAACAATCAGAAGAATAACTGATACAATCGGGCGAGTTTAGTCTTGCCTGGGCTCTTAGAAAAGTGAGGAGGAAAATCCATGAGAGTGGATTTTGTTACGCGTTCCAGTTGAAACTTAATAGACATTTGATTTATGATACCGATCTTTGCAAACATGAGTGGAGAACAGCAAGGAATCTTTTGTTAACATATATAATGACATCTTCAAAAGAAAGATAAAAGTCGAAGAATCAATTTTTGCTTTACAGACCTAGAGGGAAGTGACCGAGAAGAGCTACACAAAGTTTGCTTGCTCAGCCCCTGGTTGTAAATTTGCCAAAGATTAGATGCCATTATCCTTAGAATAAAATGAATAAAGGTGAAGGATGGTGCTCTGATCTTCCAGCTACAATATACACCTGTATTCTGGGACAGTTTCAACCGAACACACCTGACTGAAATGAGGTGACTTCATGTGTTTTGACTGAACCCAGCCAATCCAAACCTGTCAGCCTTTTCTTTTGTCTTTTCATTCTTGCAGCGTCTCTCCGCTCTCCCTGTCCACGCCCGTTCCACAGATATTTTCTTTAGATGGATGGTAGATTTATAAGGCAGCACATCTGGTGCATGCCTTATAAAAATGCCAGTATGGTTACATTCAGAACCTGTTGGTGCCTTTGAGGTGTAGGAACGGTGCAGCAGTTTGCCGTCTTTAAGTTACCTGTGCCAAATCTTCCTGAAGAAAGATGCATATTTTCATTTTAAAAGTTTAGAGATGTTGATGTGGGCTTTAATCTAAAGATAAAATAGCCCTTTATTACTCTTACAATTCAGTGAAATTTGGTGTAATCTGCTTTTCCAAACAAGAACAGACTGAACTACTCTATCATGAGGCCCAGCATTGTCCAGTTCCCATAAATCAAGGAATCCATGTGATTCCAACAGCGTGCTTCTCACTCGTAACCAAGCACTCGTAACTAATGTTTCAGGAAGACTTGCAGTGTAAGGGAGTGTGTACACACAGGAAGGACCATGAAGACTGAGGGCAAAGAGAGAAAAGCAGGCGTTTACTTTTGACTGTACTTACACACTTCAAAATGTGTTACTGGGGCCATTTTAAGCCACAAACATGTCCAGTCAATACACTGACAGAAAGTCCAATGTCTCAGTGCGCAGCTACAAGCAGGTCAGACTGTGGCAGGGCGGTGATTCGGGACCAGAAGACAGACGTTGGGGGTTGAAAGGTGGAGGAGCTTAAATAAAAGCACATGTTTGTTTAGAACTGGAGACTAAGACTTAAACCCGAATCCTCCACCAGACACACATACAAGTTCATGACAATGCTGAAACATGCACCCACGTCCTGTTTTTGCTGCCTCCTGCATAGTTTAATTCATTCAAAGTTAAGCTGTTCAGATAGCAGCCTGCACTACTAACCAAACACAAACTGGGGTTTCTCAGTCCCTTGAACTTAACACCCGTTTGAAAAGGCCTGATGACAACAAAGAGCATCAAGTGCTGCAGAAAAGTTGGTCTGAAAATGTTAAATGTTTTACAAACTTTATGCAATGAAGAAAAAGTTAATTCTAATGCATTTGTAAATAACCTAACCACACATATGAATTCATGCTTTAGTAACAGTTTTACTGACCATACAGTTAAAATAGACAGTAGCAGCCAGGAGCTGCTGATCAGTAAACTAGATTAACTAACTGGAGTTCTGGAAGTTTGTTGATCTGCAGCATAAAGTTTGTAGATAAACTCATACCAAGACAAAACAATGACTGTAGAGAAACAATTGTTCCTGAAAATTAATAGAAGACGGGTCAAGGTCATTGTACAGTAAGAAACATTTTTCACTGAGAGGACAGGAAAGAAAGTGACGATGCTCCATCTTAGAATCTACAGGCCTCAGCATTACAATTAAAAAGACGTCGGATGCGTTTAGTTTGATTTGAAAGCTTGCTATAAAAAGGGTTTTAGCTTATATATTGAGGATTGGTTGGCTGCATCTGAAGGCAACTCCAACTTCAAGTCTCAAGTCTTCCTTGGATATAAAAGCCTACGTTTGTTTGTAGTTATTGCTTTACTGATCGTACCTTAGAAGTGAGTCTTAATTCTCTGCACACTAATAAAGTTTTTTTTTTGTTTATGAAAAAAGATGGTATAATATTTTTAAAGCTTGTTCCAGTGTTACTGCCTGTACCAAGTAGTTTTGTGGTTGCTGAAAGGCCAATAATCCATTCTTAATCCACATGCAGTGATCCCATTTATCACTAAAGAAGCTTTAAATCAAAGCTGTATCACAATTAAATCCTCTCAGGTGGGTAGAAAAGGTCAAAATGAGTCCAAAATGGAACCCTTTCAATCTGCACACACATGAAAATGAAAGATGTGTAAATCAAATGCATCTAAATGATTCCAGACAAGTGGAGCCTCATGAAGAAAAAAACGTTTTAATGACTCCATCTACTTCCCAACATGCCGAGAGCTACGCACCTGAAACCGATGTGGACATTTCAGAGGATTAGTGGTTAGTTAGTGAACACAAACACTCATATAAAAGCAAGATGATTTGCAGGTGGGACGTCAAAGAAGAATATTTTGTGAATTACTGAAGCCTTCGGTACACCAAACAGTCAGGCTTGCTAAGGTCAATAGACCATTAAATAATTGGACATCCCATCTTGAAAGGAACAGCATCTTTAACAGCAAATACTTCAAAACAACGGCATTGTTCCTTTGACAAAACAAATGTGCTTTATGTGCAGACTTTTGTTTTAAAAGCAGAATTCAGTTCCAGGCAGTGGGGGAATTATGGCCTGCAAGTCATGCAAGGAGTTTATCTGTCAGCTCCTATTAATGTCAGCTTGGAGAATTTGCTTTCTGCTGCCAACGCCTGAGCCGAGACTGGAAGCTTCCAGTGACGTGTGAACCAGACCCTCTCGGCTTCATCATTGTGAGGCCCATTCTTTCCACAGGACCGTGGTTCTCGACCACAATAGCTAACAGTATAATGATAGGTTAGCTGCCATGAATGACACTGAGGAACTGAGAGCCAGAAGAACTGCTGTTTGACTTAAACATTGACAGCAGGAATTTCCCACTTACTTGAAGCTGCCACTTTATAACTTCAGTGAAGACACTTTAAAACGTGAGTAACTGATAGAGTAGTGCAATCAAACTGGTGTGTGAAAATGTTTCAAGAGAAAAGCTGATAACCACACAGTTAAAGCCATTTATAAAAAGATTGTAAAGGTCTTTTTAATCCATTAAACAGACTCTCACTCTTAACAGATTCAGACTTTGACCTGACCTTGCATTCAGAACTGCTGCTCTATTAGAAATTGATTTTAGCTGATCAATATGTTTGGGCCACTGGCCTCCACTCTGCTGCTGGACAGACAAGCAGATTCTTTTTGCCCATTGTAAATTGGCGTCACCCTCATAAGGCAACACTTAAGGATGGTGATACTTTAAATTCTACACCATGACTATTGGTGGAAATATTTCCAATTCACCAAATGTGTTTTTCTTGTAAGTGTGCCAAAACTGCAGGTACTTTGGGTCAGTCTGGTGATTAGCAATGCTGAGCAACTGGTGGGGGAGGAACTGTGGTGCATTTCTTAACTTGTACTGTTTACTTTTCAGTGATGCTTTATAAGTGCTTCTCAAAATGCCAACTGGATGGCAAACATGTAATTTGGATTCATGTTGGTGCAGAGAAGTAAAGGCAACCGATTGGCCGTTTAAAAAACTGCAGGAAAGACGAATCTACTGCAAGAAAACATTGATGACAAAACAAAAAGAATAACACACTTAAAACGAAAGCAATTTACAACGGCCTACCTATGACACCTCCTCATGACCTAACCCTTACCACTCGTCTTTATCACAATCATTTCTATTTTAAGAAGTTACATTGGCCATCCTGTGGTCACTCTTTCCTAAATATGAGCACAGATCCTAAGACAAAACCCTGCATCATATGGTTCTACTGTTTAATAGAAACAGTCAGATGGCTGCTTGGTTGGTGGCCAAAAGCTACAGCATTTCCTCTGAAACTTTTATGAGAATCTCCAGGGCTCTCAAGGTGAAAGGAAACATCTCACACCTTTCATGTGTCACTTCCTGCTCAGTAGTAAATTCCCAAAAGTCGGACTGGAATTTCCAGCTATTCAAGAAATATCCCATCTGTTAATCTGGGACTGCAAGAATAAATGCGCCATCTTCAAATGCTGCCAGCTAACAAAATACTGTTACTCTTAGCATAAAGCCAGGTTTTTACAAGTGAATTGTAAATACAAGTTTTGAATCGCAGACCTTTTTTTAAGTTAGTGAAAACTACATTTTTAACTCGATTGTCATGCCCAATAAATCTCTGTTGGCCGTTTCTACAGCAGCTCATCACTGCTCTGATATAAAAATCAGAGCCAAAAATATCACATGGTGCAACGTTTGAGTCAGCCTGTGTGAGCAAGGTCACGATGTGTATATCATTTCCACTGAGACTCAGGAACAATCAGCTTTGTGATCCGTTCAAGCTGTTTCAAAAAACAGCCGGAAACTAAGAAAGAGAGAGCTGTGGCTCGGGGACCGAATGTTTCCTCTGTCCATGCTAGGAAGATTCCACCTGAGTGCGACACTGAAGTGGACCTGAGCTGGTAGCTTCAAGCTGCTCAGGTTCACCTTATTGAAAGAGACGCCAGAGAGCATTTTTAGAGTTTGCTGAAGGAGAAAGGAAGGATTGGATGAGATGATACAGAGATAGAGAAAAAGGAAACGGGGAGAGCAGGGGGGATTCGCTGCGCTCATGTTTCCACCAGGCAGAGCAGTCCTGTCACGCTCCTCTGTGTTTGTATAAACTGATGCTGATGGTCTGCCTCACTTTGGTCTGGGATTTGCTTTAGCATGTTAAACCAGGACCTCAGATTGGACTGACTTTGAGTCAGGAAGGCTGAAGGGCCGCCGGTTTTACAGAAAAAGATTTGGAAAATTTTCATTATCTCTGAAAAAGAGAACTAAAATGAACAGGAGTACACAACAGATTAAATGCAGTTTCATTGAGACATCAAGGTAGATTAAAATCAAATATCTTAAAGGTTTATATGGTGTGTAATATTTGCTGCTCATAGCTTCACACTTTCCATAGAAATGGCATCCTTGGTCAGCTGAAGTCTCACTGCAGTTGATACTCACCTGATACGTATAACAGTGTTCAAGATGAAAAATGCACTAAGGGTTTTGCAAAGAGTGAGCAAGTAAAATAAAGTATCCTTTTATTTACAGTATTTATTCATCCTGCATGAATAACACTAAGCTCTGTCTGGTAACTTCTGCAAAATGATGTGAAAGAATGTGAAATGTGATCCATTTCACAGCTGTATTACTTATTATTGAGAAAATCACTACTGGCTGAAAATGGTTGACAAATACTAAATATATCAGGGCCTGTTGTAGGGAAACTCCCCTGGAAAGCTGACAGAGTCACTGTTGAGAAATCAGCTGATGCAGATAAGTAGTAACCTTTCAAAATGATTCTAAAAGTGAAAGTGAATATTTTCTAACAAAGAGCAATAGTGTTAACCTTCTGTATACTTTGTTACAAATGCAGGTCAGGCTCAATTCTACCAGAACAACAGTCCTTGACAACTGAACATCTCTCACGTATACAATGCTCTCATTGTCCGTTTCCATCCTACAAACTCTTCACGCACAACATATGTGCTCACATGCTTACACCCAACACACGTCTCTCTCTCTATGTGCTCAGAAACAAGCAGCCGTGCCAGAAATTGGAGGAAAAAAATTGGAAAAAGCTCATCTGGTGGAGTTCATCATGCCGTGAATCTCCTTTTGGCAGCTGATCATTTGGAGAACAATCGAGACACTATTTCAACACGGTTCCAGCGAACAGTGGGACGCATTCTCCCATTTATAACCCAGTTAATGACCATGTACATGCAGCTTGTGGATGGAGTTTTGTGCCTGTTTCCATAGATTCTGTTTGCTGTCAAAACAAACTGGAACCACTCAGCCACTAAGTTGTAAAGGTCACAGTTATGGCCGCAGACATGACTTACCTTCTCCTGTGGGAGATGCAAAGGGCTGTAAAAGTCACTATCACTGACATCTGATGTTAGAGCATAACTCAAATTTAGCTTCACTAGATTTGATTTGATGTTGGGTAGTAAAAATCAGTCACCATCTCTTTTATGGTGCTGTATACTTACCTCCACTATTTAGATGTCTTTCCTAATGAATTCCATTCAACATGGTGTCATGTTACGAATAGTTTCCTAATAAGGCCTGATCATAGTGAAACTGAGAGATGAGTTGTAACTGCTTCCAAATTTTATGCAAATTTCATTCAGACAAAACGCCCTCGGACTTGTTATTTGGGAAATCTGGAGAAGACGGCGGTTACCTGTGCATCAGGCTCGGTGAACGGACTTATCTTTCCATCTTCGCTGACAGTTGGTGACCAGACTCTCTCTCCAGATCCCGACCTGAAACACAATCCCCATGAGAGACGCCGTTAAATACAGCCAACGTATCCTGTGGCGCTCAAGCGTCTGAAAATTTCGGTTGAAATGGATGGATTTTTTTCTCTTTTTTTGCTGACAATATTCCTTCTGTATTAAGTGTCATTTTTTCCGAGAGTGAATTACTAAAAACAAACAAAGAAAAAGTGAAAGTAGACACTGTTCCTGTTCATTTTTCTGGCATGACTAAGTCAAGAAAAAAAAAACATTTACACATAGTTTAATTGTTAGAAGTGTTAGAAACAATATGTTTTTTTGTTTTTTTTACAAATATTTAAGAAGTACATCAAGTTTCTGTAATAATTATACTGATTAATAAAATCCATTTAAATAAATTGCAGTCAGAAGATCCATTTGCCAAGTGGAGTCTCTTACTCTTGGACAGAGCATCGCACAATGACAGACCTGTTAAGATACGTCTGTCTACTTGATGTGATCAGCCACAAGGAGACCATTGATCAGAAGCAAGATGGCCGCTGCACAAATCACCAGGACAACCAGGAGTCATGAACTTCCCAATCTGGTAGCGCGACCACTGCAGTCACCACAACCCACAGAATGGAAGCTGCTCAGGTCAAATGAAAAACATGTGGGGAAACAAATGACTGCAGATATCCAGAGAGTAAAAGATGGTGGCAAAAGCAAGTTTGTTGTGATCAGCTTTATTAGTAGTAGTAGTAATAGTTTTTCTCAAAAATGTTATGGCTGTTACATTACAAAATATGAAAAAGTACTGGTTGTATTATTGGAAGGAACTCGGAGCAGCTGATTTGTACATTTGGCAGGTTTTACCTCTGGAAATGAGAACAATTACGTCTCATCCCTCCAGACACAGAGCGACATAATATAGTAACATCCAACACTTCAATGAGACCACAGAAGAAGTGATAACTCTGTTACTGATTGTTCTTTTGTTTGCATGCATAATAACCAACTGCAGCTGAAAATACTTATGCAGCTGAAAATACTTATAAGCATGTGTTCACATGATTCACCTCTTCCTTTAGAAAACATACAGAAAAATGCTTCAGTGAAACCAAAAATGTGCCCCATCTTCCAGATAAAACATTGTAATTCATTCAGAGCTTTTCTTCAGTTCTGTTTCACTGTCAAGTTATGTGTAAATGTCACAGAGAAGATTGAAGAGTAACACGAATCCAGATGAACCGTAGTGTTGAACGTGAAGAAGGGAACGCATGAAGCTTCAGTAACACCAGGCCAATGTGCTAAAGAACAGCATATATACCCACAAAAAACACAAATGTGAGTGTCTGACCCCACAGACGGGTGAGGCTTTGTCCAACTAGATGAGATCACTGGGTTGCAAGCTGGCACAGCATTGCTGAGGCTGAGGCAATGCTCCAGATATGAGCTACGGAGGTGTTGCTATCAAAGATGCTCTTATGAGGCGCCGAGTGTCTGCCGGATGAGCAGCAGCTCCAGAACTGCGTAGGAAGAACGCTGCCGCCCTTGGACTCAGACCTCCATGATTCAGAAGCAGAAAGTCATAATTCTTTCCCCAGTTTGTTTGGTTGCAGTGGTTACCACACAAGCAGCCTATTCAGATATGAAAGCTCAAACTCCAGCCTGCTGGCCGGGCCAACATTTTTAAAGAGTCAAACAAAAACAGGCTAAAGTGGAAAGTATCACAGGCTGACCGGTTTGAACCTCACATTGTTGGCTCCACCAAACCCAGAATTACTCTGAAGACGCATGTTGTTTATCTTTTGAAATAAAAAAATAAGAAGTCCAGCTGGAAGACAGCTGAACTCGATAAGCTGGTTTACTTCATCCAGTCAAATATAGACTCAGTTCTTTTTCTAAATGACAGCAAAATATATGTAGTACCAGATCAATAAATAAATGTGTGTTCAGTTACACACAATGGACTGTACAAATGGTAAGTGTGATATTCATTTGTCAACAATTTGTACAACTAATAGTATTCCAGCTGTATTTATGCTGAAGTTAAATTACACATCCTTTGGTTGGAGTATTTACAAAATGGGTGTCAGAGAAGGGAAAATCCACATGAACTCAAAAATAGTAAAAAAAAAAAACAAAACCACTATCGGACAATAAAAATATAGAAAAAAAAACAACTGACAGCCAACTGTGCTCTAATAACAATATTGGTGATCAATGATCATTCCAAGCTTCAACTAGATTCATGGTTGTATTTGTCTCTAATCAAAAGCGTTTAGGACAAAGAACCATCTGCTCTCTATAGGATACGACCAAAGCTGCTACTTTCTCAGCTGAAAGAATGTCATTGTTCTCTCCCCAGGGTGAAAAACATTTCAAAGCACAGTTTCAGACATTCCTGGACAAAATCTGGTTGCAGTTGATGATGAGATCAAATTATCCAGTGATTCCCCAATGCTTTAAATGCTGAAATCATAACCACATAAAAGAGAGAAAGGTGAGAAAACGTGAGAGGACAGATGAGACGGAGGGCAGCAGAGGCAGCGCCGCTGGCGGGGAGCAGACCTGTGAGTAAGCTGGTTCCTCTGGAGCTTTTCTTTTTGTTTTGCCCCAGCAGGAGTCTGGTGATCCTTTGCTCCCATGCAGTTTTCATCCTCAATTCCTCAGCTGTGACTCACAGGTCACAAAGTCAGGGTGAGACATAAAGGGCAAATCCTCCACCAAGGGGAACTTCAACTCCATCTCTAATTTCTATGATTCTTTCCAATCCTTAATACCTTCTATCTGGAGATGATGGGATTTAATTTTAATATGTAGTAATACTTAATATGTCGTCCTTCTGATCCTGGATTTTTTGTTTAAACTCATGTTTATGTAACTCAAGTATTACGGCAACAGAAAACCCTTCTGATTATACAACCTTCCAAAAATGTCTTACTCTTTTAACCCGTTAGGTCACAACCATAAACTTTAAATTTATTTCAGTAAAATATAAAATAGACCAACAAAGAACAAAGCATACTCATGAAAAGGACTAAACAGGATCCAGGGTTTTCATTTGTTGTTTACAAAAACCATCGTGTGTTCAGCCCTATTTACTCTGCTGTGCACCTCTAATTAGTACATCGAGTTCCTCTTATGTGTAATTTGATCTCAGAATAAAGACGACTGTTTTGTGGCTATGCTAGGTGGAAAATTAGCGTTTACATCACCATGAACACATTCCAACTACAGCAACATGAGGTGGGGATGCTTTTCTTTAGCAGCAGAAAGGAAATCAAAATCCAAATAAAATACATTGAGGTGTATCGTTACACTGTGAAACTGTTTACAGGGTTTGGACGCCCAAAGCACAGGAACATTCACTAAGTGAACCAGTTGACCTAATGGCTACTTGTGGTCATTTTTAATACTTTACCAGCAAGTTTATATCCTAGTCAAAACAAAGATGAATGACATATTTTTAAACTATAATTACCCTCAACTGGGATCATCTGCCCTCAATACAAAAGAGGCAACTAGAATTTAATTTGTGTTGCTATATTTCTGTTAAACGGTTTCACTGAAACCTCCTGATGACTCTAAATATTATGGACTTTGGTTTGGAAAGCGGCTCTTCAGCGCTTTCTTGCAAAATGGGAGTTTTTAAAGTTTTGAAGACCAAAAACAAAATTTCCTTTAATCCAGCTCTGCAGAAGCCAAACCCCACTGATTGCAACACTGCAAAACAATGCATGTGCAGGAAAGCGGGTCGGTGCCATTTGGTGTAAACTTTTGTTTAAACTTCCAAACCACCAAGTAGAATTTTAATGAGAACAGATGATTCTTCATGTTTCATAAAAACTACGTAAATGGCATGAATAAGAAGACACTGTCACAAGCAGTGCGGAAATGATGACTCGTTTTTCATCACATTAACTGGCCACACACACACACGACTCTTTCCAAAGACGTTGACCAGCGGTGGAAACATGCATCCCAAACACCATAATCTGTCTCTCAGGCTCTTCAGACAAAAGTTTTCTTCAACAAGCTCTGGCAGAATGACAGGGACTGCAATGAGGTGAAGGCACCACAAAGAAATGGGAAATAGAAAGAATTCAATCGGATGGGATTTGGGTTTGGAGGGGGAAACAGTGGTAGGACACATTAAGGTCACGAACAAAGATGTTGTGGAGGACAAGGAGGTTTTCCTCTCCAGCTGGTTCAGATGAGTAAATGTCTGTCCACGTCCTACAAAGCCACACTAAATTTAGGCACAACACGTGTGAAGAGGGATTCTTCTATTTTTCCTTTGCAAAATGACAAGGTGGATTTAAAGACTGAGGCCATGAAGTAACAGAGAGAGGCAGCGTCAGCAGGAAAGTATGATGAAAAGTGGAAAGATGTCGTTCATTGTTGATGCCAGAATATTTTTCATTCTCTTCTGTTTTTCCATTCTTTCAATCAAAATTATCCTTGATTCTTCTTTCCCCTCAAGGGATTTCTAAGCATAACCCAACCAGTAACCTGTTAAAAAACAAAGTTGAACTAAACTAAGGTTACCGTTTAGAGTAGTTTTTGCAGTATCTCTTTAAATTGGGCACATAGAATTTTGACAGAGGCTAATGAGGTTAGCATTTTTAATCAGGGTTTCTAAAATACATTCATACCATGGGATTTTTGGAAAAGATGCATAATTTTGGGGTCATTATTTCACAAATTATAACTAATTGAATTCTATAAACTAATTGTTTTACTTACCAATATTTCTAAAATACACTATGTCATAAAATTATTTGCCTCCTTCCAGTATGCTGTTTTTTTACTTTTTATTCCTGGAAGTGCTGCGGCTCTTGAAATAAGACTGCTGACGACTCACGCAGGCCACAAATGAACCCAGAAAAATAAATAAAGACTAGTGTTCATATGTCAACAATAAAAATAGACAATGAGCAAAAATGGCATTCCTGGAAATGTTCCAAGTCCAGAAAACCGAAGATGAACATCATCCTGATGGTCCCAAAGGCCTTTGGGAAAAATCTGTGGACTAATGTGACACAATTTGACATTTTATATAGTTAGAACTAAAAGCATTTCAGAAACATAATGTCACATATGGTCATATTTGGTGGTGGAAGTGTGATGGTCTGAGCTGCTTTGGTGAGACTTGACATAGTTGATGGATGTTCAAAAATACTGAGTGTTAATACTTGGCCCTCAGTGAAGATCCTGGAAAACCTAATATGCCAATATTTGTTCTATTAAAATTAGTTTGATAACCTGAAAAATTGAAGTGTGACCAAAAAAAAAAAACAACCAAAAAAACAACAGGAAACTAAGAATACTGATGTCTGTTATATCCAGAATTATTGTTACTATTCACTTACCTAATATAATTTATTTAAAAAATATATGTTTTTATTAAAAAATAGTTTTAATTGATTGCTGCCTGGAGCTGGGTTTCTTTAGTCCCTGCAAGAAACTTTAAATGTCATTTTTCCATTTCTTAATTCTACTTTTTTTTTGTTTTGCAGACCAAAGTAGTGCTAATACATTTTTGTGAGACTGTTACATAAAGTTACCATGAGAGCAACACAAATACCACGCAGACTTTGATAGCACTTGAGACTTCCTGTTTTATATGGTTTGGGAAACTTAAAAAGTATCAATCTAACAAAAGTAGACTCGGCAAAGCAGTTAATCATCACATATTATTTTTTTAAAGTATTTAAAAACCAAATTAATAACTATAACTGCCATCACATCGTCCATGTTGCCTCTTTATGTTTTCTTAGCCTTCCTGTTTCCTGGAGCATCTAGGCAGAAACCTCATGATGCTGGACACTCTTAAAAAAGCCCCATAAAAGACATAAAAAAAATGTGGGTTATGAAAGTTAAACATGTGAACCCATTACAAAGAAACATTCTTAAGTTACTCAAGACCTCAAGTTCAGCTGCACCCAGTGTACTGTAATTTTGGTTCCCAGCAGACGTGAAGACTCATATATTTTGTCGATGAGCTGCTGCACAAAATTACAGGTCTCCTATTTCTTGTGACTCTTTGCAGTATTTCATGACATGGTCTTTTAATAAGGGTTGAGAACTGCTTGTCCTTAAAATATTATTTTCTAATGAGTCAGCATGTGCTCCTTCAGTCACTTCCATTTTATTTGACTTTGGAATCAATGGTTGCAGTTAAATACTGCTCACTTACTTCTGCGGCCCACAGTTGAGGACCATTTCCAATCATTTAAGTCCCAAACTTCACATCTATAGAATGGATAACTCATTTGTTTTTGTTCCTCTTTCCATCATGACAAAGATACATCCAGGATGAACAATACCTCCAAGTCTCAGCAGCAGGAGGACATGCTTGACTTTTCAAAACTCAGTAGGGATGTACTGAGATCTCATAGCAAAAGAAAACATGGTGCCAACATTTGATTTTTACTGGTGAGGTAACCGTGTGCTACTAAAATATGAAGGTGCTTAACTCTGACATCCTGTATGGTAAATGGTCAATGGTCTGGACTTGTATAGCAGTTTATCAAGTCCAGCGGATTTGCTACATTCAGCCATTCATCCATACATGCACACATTCACACAGAGACGGTGGTGAGCTACTGGATGGTAGCCACAGCTGCTCTGGGACAGTCTGGCAGACGTCAGGCAGGTGAAACGTCTTGCCCAATGACTGAACTCCTACCACCATCCCAACTTTCGTTTCTTATACCTTAAATCCCTTATGCTCTCAAACATGGGTTGAGAGCATAAGGGACGGGTTCTACCCAAGTATCAGTCTTGATTTGGCTAATAAGTACTTCTTATGAGGCCATGTGTTAATCCTTAAGTTCAAGAACATTGAGGAAGCCTCTGCTGCTTTAAAATAATTAATCTGAAACCACTTTAGGTCCTCTGAACCAGCAAACTAACCTATAGTCAGTGTAAGAATATAGCAACTGTTTAATCATTAGCTGCTAATAACACTAATGTTAGCCTCCGTTTTGGAGCCTATTGTAAACCCAAACAAAAGATCTATGCCATGTTTCTAAATGAGACTGCGCTGCATATCTGGACCGCTCTCACTTTGTCTGGATAATTTTCACTGAACTGATTTTTATATCAGACCACATGATTTAGAAAACTTTGACTGTTTTGGCTTTGGGACCACCCAACATTGTTAGCCTGAAAATATTGATAGTTATAATATTGCATGATGCTTGCATAGAAAAGTTTTGATTGTGTATATTTGCTGTGAGGCATAATCTGAGTAATGAGGCAATACCTGGATACTGAAGGAGATGTAGTGTTCTGACACGAGACCTTTTCCTCCTCACTCTTCTGTCTTTGTATTATGATTACGTGTCTATTCTGTCTGGTGTTTCATTGTGTTGTCTTCTGGATTAGGTTTCCAGAAACAAAGTATTCAAGCCATAATTTGAGCCAGGAAGATCCCATGTGCTCTTCTCTTTTGTCTCAGTGATTCATGGCTCCTTGGTGTTACTTTCTGTCCTGTTGTTCTTTCTCATAACTCCACTCTCAAATGTGTTTTGACACTCCTGCTCTCTTAATATAATCTGCAAGTATTTCTTCAAATTAATGTAAAAACATGTTTTTGCAATCATGTGCGTCTCCCTTTCTTTTCCTCCTCTTTATCACCTGTCAAGTTAAGCAACATGCACCAAGCCAAACGCTTATCTTTCAGAGGTGCTTTATCCTTTTTCTGTCCAGCAGGACAGGGCAGTTCACTCTGTAATTATTTAACCAACATTGTGCAGAAAGGTCACATTCCAGAAGCTCTTCCTGTTCTACCTCTTGTTACTTAGCCTAACATTTTGGAAGGGATATCAGGAGAAATGGTGAATACTATGGTTATATCTTGTGGATTTATTTAAACTCTTATTTAGTACTTAGACAAATACTTTGTTTTTGCTATAATATTTAGGGCAGTTCACTCTGTAATTATTTAACCAACATTGTGCAGAAAGGTCACATTCCAGAAGCTCTTCCTGTTCTACCTCTTGTTACTTAGCCTAACATTTTGGAAGGGATATCAGGAGAAATGGTGAATACTATGGTTATATCTTGTGGATTTATTTAAACTCTTATTTAGTACTTAGACAAATACTTTGTTTTTGCTATAATATTTAAGGGTGAGGTCACTTGTACGTCTTTATGGACAGGCTTTAACCAAACCACGCTTCTCCAGTATGAGTTTTGTTGACTTACTGAAAGACATTTTTCAGTTTCCTGGAGTGATAAAATTACCAGATTCTGGTGTCTAAGCAGTGAAATGTTGGAAAGTTTGTTTTCCTAAGCAACTGTAAAGGAGTTTCTCTGGTCAATCCACTGACTTCATGTATGCTTCAATAAATTTACAATCCCCATGTGAAAAACCACTTAATGCCCCACAGCTTCAGCCTGATATATGGCTGCAGTATTCCCAAGTGAAGCAGTGGAGGTAGTCGCATTGTGCACTGCATACGGTAGGAAAAAAAATGGAAAAATGTTTTCTGACCATATAAACTTCTTCCCATCTGATTGCTCTCATGACTGTGTCAACTTTATATTTTGAGCTTTCTTTGGCAAACGGAGGAAAACTTTGTTCTCTGCGGCAGTAAAAAGAGAGAACCAGCTTGGCAGATGTCACTCGTAACTAAGGCTGAAACCACATCATGTTCTTCATCTAAGACGACGACGTTATAGGTTGCCAGAATCACTCCGCACTTTCCAGGACTCCGGCAGCCCAAGTAACCATCTAATAGAAATGTGGGAAGCAACTGACATTTCAGTTTTTCCTTGGTTGCAACCTTCAAACCACCTTCACCCCCCTCTGTCATTAACCATTTAGACTGATGATTTTAATTCCAGAAACATGTTGCCTCTGTCCTCCTCTAAAGTTCAAACCAGAGCGCCATGGCAACAACACCTCTTTTAATTATAAGGATCTGAATTAGGGTGTAATGAAAATCCCATCTAATCTATTTAAAGGTGGAAACTGCAGTTAAAAACATCTCCTCATACATTGTGTCATAGTTTATGTGACAAAGTGCATGTCAACAATTATTGCTTCTCCAGTAAATACAGTTTGAAGTAATTTGTGCTTCAAATATATTAGTAATGCTGATGAGATAAAATGTAACAACCCTCTCTTGCTAACAGGTCAACACATTAGTCCTTCTCTTCTACAATTTAAGGGTTGCACATCTCAGGAAGCCTTTAAAAACAAACAGGTCCATAACAATAAGAATGAGTTTTTTTCACTGTCAAACAACTACTTGTTATTGAAGTAGCGTTTTTAAAAGCTTTCTAACTGCATGTGTTGTCCAAATAAACGTGGCATAAATGTTCCTATTTTGAAAAGATGGCCAAAAGAACCTGTGTCATATTTTTACCCTATGAAAATATGACAATTACTAATCCAAATAGTAAATATGGATTTACTAATCTTTATTAGAAAATCAATTACTAATTAAAAGTTTGTAGATACTTGATCATTTTTAACAAGTAAGAAATAAATCACAATCGTTTTTTCTGAATCCGAGCAGAGCTGGACTTCCTGACTATCCAACCAGTTCCTCTCAGCTGTAGATAAACTACAAATGTCTTTTCACAAGAAGAGGACAATGAATAGAAATTTTACAGCATTTGTTCAAAAACCATTTAAAAAACAATCCTCAGTCTTTTTCTTACCATCATGTGAGAAACTGATATGTAATTCCAGGTTCTTTGAGCACTGTGTGGTTTTCCTGGAGGGTGAATTTACTGGATAAATACTGATTATTGAAAGGCTACTGATCGCCACCCAGTTGTGTTTTAGCTGTATGCCAATGGAAAAACCTCTTGCAAAAAAACACAGCATAGTATAACTTTACAACTTCTGCATTCAAGCAATCTGCTTGCTGCCTGTAAGTGGCACATGAACCGAAGGAACCAGGGCAGAAATCGCTGTCATCAGGTTTGATGAAAACCAAATCAGCACCAACATCTCACACCGACTGCTGAGCTTGGTCAAGGTTCATGGTTTGGGCTTGTATTGCAGACACAGGGTTCGAGTCCCTCTAGTCATTAGGTTGACCATAAACTGCTGTTTATACCAAAATATTATTGAGTGGAATATGTGGGATGTGTCTGAAAGCCGAAGCTTCACCCACGATGGGTTATGCAACAGGCGATGATCCAAAACAAACACGAAATCTACTGCTGTCAGTGTAAGATATTTTAAAGACTGTGCATAAAGTAATAAAGCTAAGCAAACAAAAATTTCACGAAGACAAGATGATAACCTAATGACTTTATACCATATGGAAAGTAATTTTTCCATATCCATAGCTTAGAATTAAACAGTTTTACTTTGTTTTTTTATCCAACCTTACATCACTAAATCCTAGCTTTAGTGGTTCAACGGCTAGAAGAACCAAAGATCTTTAGCTTTGGCTCATTAGACAATAAAATGGAAAATATCACTTCTGAAATGTATTTGTAAAGGCCAGGAGTCTGACTCACTACATGCAGGAGCCTCATTTAATCCCATAGTCCTCTGCAGGCACACAAACCAGATCATTTTAAGTTGTTGTAAAGCCATCATCTTTCACTGTGACTCAACTGTACCAGAACCAGACTCAACAGGCTGAACAGATATAGAAACACCATCAACAGTTTCATAATTAAAATAACTCCCTGCTCATTGGTAAAATGCAGAATTATAAACTTCTGAAGCACCTTTTGCTTGAACATGTTAGTCATGTTACACTGACCATGTTTCACAAAAAATGCAAACATAAGAAAAATGGAGTAGCTGTTCCTTTTTAGACCATCATTGCCTCCTTGGGCATCAAAATCAGATGATACTTTGATAATACTTTGATGATACTCTGATTTTCTAATCTGGCGGTCAGATTACTTGGCATTTTAAAAGTCACCATTCGACATCCTTTCCATTCCATGACACCTTCATAGGACTCAAAAAAAACCCTGATTAATCTGAACTGCAGGCAGAATTTGCAAATCCAAGCCACAGAAAGGCAACCAGACTCTAAATCAGGTTCTAGAAAGGTTTCAAACATGTGGCAGAGCAGCGTGTTGAACATACCTGCTGATGATGAGTGTGAGCTCCTGAGTGCATGTTTTGATCTTGTTCTGAGCCTCCATATGCGTCATGAACTCTGTGCTGTCACCATTGATGGCCAAAATGGTGTCACCCGGACACAGGTCACCCCGGGCCGCCTTGCTGCCAGATGTTATCTACAAACGCCAATGAACAGACAGACAAACATAAATGGGTTATTTAGAAACTGAAGACAAAAGAATAGTGCAGTTTTTAAAAAAAGCAATTTTGATATTTTATCAGGAAACAGAAAACAACAAAGTTGGCTTTAAAATCCAATACGACAGTCAGAACATTCAGCCTATCAAAACTGATCAGCTACAAAATGGCTTAAGACTAAACCATCGGTGAATGATTTTTAAGGTTTTTTTAAGGTTTAAGGATTTTTAATGCAAATTATATCTGACCCAGTAACCTTAACATATGCAACTGATTTGAAAATATCTGATCACCGAGTTCTTTCTTCTTGGCCTTTCTGTGGTCTTGCATATGACATATTTCCACGTTGCTCTAGTTTAGAAGATTTTCTTTCAGCAGGTCATCAGAGCAGATTTTTCACTGCGAGCCCACATTCCTGGAACCTGCATATCTGAGGACATTTGAGGCTGACAGGGAGGCAGAGGGGTGAGAAAGAGAGGACTAAAGGGGAGGGTCAGTGAACCAGTGTGTGTGTGTGTGTGTTTCACCTTCACATACACACACTAACATATGAGGTCAATTTGTATGATTACTAATATACTCACATGTTACTTATATTCCCAAGCCTGTCTGTGGAGGAAAAAACCTGCTAATTATTTCCTCCATAATGAAATGGAAGCAGTTATATCAGATGAATCTGAGCCAATCATTATTGTTGTAGGAAGGAAAGAAAAACAATGACATGAGGTAAGGTGTTATTGTGTCTCCAGTCTTTTTCCATGTTCCAAATATTAGAAAATGACATGTTTCAGTTAGTAATTTACCTAAAATTAAACGTGAAAAGCCTACAGTTTCACTACTTGAAACTAATAATACTAATATCACCAGATGGTCTGAAGTTTATTGAAAAGTAATGCAGAGTTCCCAGCTCTACATAAACGGTTCCAACTGAGGTTTTCTCAAAGTAGGACCAGCTCTCTTGATGCTAACCTAACTAAAGATCATCCATCTACCAGTTGTAAATATTGACTTGTGTCTATTCAGAGTCACAACAGGCTGGTGTCCATCTCCTGCGGTCAGAGCATGAGAGGCGGCTGCCATCTTACAGGTCACCAGTTCATCACAACACAAACACAAACACAAAGGTTCAATGAAACAAACTGCCATTCATGCACACAGTCACACCTAGAATCCCTCAACTGTGAGGGAAAGAGTAGGTTTAGCATTAGCTCCACTTTTCTTCCACACAGAAATGGAACAGCTAAGATTTAAAGTCAAGGTCTAGATGAAATAAAAAAATTGTAAATTTCAAAGAAAATAACAAATACAGGATGTAGAGAGATATGAAGAATATTGTTATTTCACTTTTACAAGTTATGATACTTTGCTAATATGATGAAAGATTTGTTTTGACCATGACATTTAGCTGGTTAGTCATTATATGAACTCTGATTTTCATACACTTTAGCATAACCAAGACATGACTCCTTCAGAGTAATATTTTACAGGCTGCTTAACATTCCTGAAAATATTCACATCTTCGTCTCAATTTCCTAATTAACCAGGAGAAAGACGGCCGTTATTCAAAACTTACTTGCTGCCATAAGCAGTGGTACAGGATGTGATTACAGTTAAAAATAATGGATTCAATTTATTCATTTACTTTCTGCACCAGAAATAAACTGCTGAGACATAACATCTGTCTTTTGTTTGTATTATATATATATATATTTTTTTTACACTGTACAAAAACAATTTTTTTCTGCTTTGAGATTATCAATTTAGTTAACTTAAGAGAGCAGATTATCAACATTTGAGCAATGTTTGCACAACAACGGCGCAAAAAAGTCATCGTTTAACTCAATTTATAGTAATTTGATCACAAAGTTAGTATTACATTCAAAAAGGCTGGACAAACTTAAACACAGAAAGCTGAAACCAGCTAATTGTCTCTGAGCTGCACATGTTTTCTAAATCAACTCCTTATGCTTGTGTTGGTTATCCATCTTTGTCACTTTGTGCAAGTTTTAAAGCTGAACTCATTGATCTCCATAGCAGAGCCCCCACTGCTCAACTCCACACCAACTCTAATGTTTTTATTCTGACAGCTGCTCAGAGACATGTTGCTTCTGGATCAGTAAAAACCTGACTTTGAAAAACAGATATAGTAATTTAATCCAGTGTAAATAATACGTAAAGAGCTGCAGTAATAAGCAGAAGTCTGGAAGAAAAGGATTTGGCTCGCAGTTGTGGAAAAGACATACAAGTTCACGCTCCATGAAGCAGCAATAGCTGGATTGTGTGGTTCAGATGAGGAATTGTGAATTTACAGCCTGCAACCGCATCGATGTCACTAACTCAGTTCCGGTAAACACAGAGGGCAGTGGGGGGAGAGATTGCATAAATTTGTATATGCAAGAGCAATTCTGGGAAAACTGCACTTGCAGAAAGTTGGCATAAACAACTGCATGACTATAAACTTGTTAATTAAAGATTGAGTCTTTGCAAAAGGCGTATGCACAAACGTCTCTTAGGGTGGGAAATGTGACAGGGCTTTTTTTGTTGTTTGTAGAGCGTTGGCTGGTGAGACGCTAACCTGAGGGTAGCGTCTCGCGTTGGAGGGCAGAGTTTACGTTGCTCCATCATCGCGGCCTCCCAAGAAAGAATTCCCTTTAAACATTTGTGTGAGCGTTGGATCTGGGCCAGGATTGTGTCACAGTGGAACAAAGCTCATTCACCCACAAAACACACACACACACACACACACACACACACACACACACACACACACACACACACAGTGGGTTATATCTTTAGGCCGAGACCCTGAACAGCACAGCATGATTCACACACACGCTCTCACACACACACAATGGTATGCCAAATACCACAATAGTACGGCGAAAATAGACAATAAAGGACAAACATGTCTACCTTAAAGGTGATGTAAACACACAGTTCATACAAAATTATAGTTTGCTATGTGTTCACTTCATTCTATGTTAAGTAATGACATATGTCTAAGCAGTTTCAATTACAAGTTGTTTTCTCTCAAATGTTTGTTGTGGTTTTTCTTCTGGTAACTAGAGTAAATTAACCAGAGTTTTCAAATCCTTTGTTCATTTACTAAGAACAAAAAGCTGTTTGAACCAACCTGGCCCTGTGGAAAAGTTACTTAAATCATTAATTAACAAGAATATTCTAATTTTTCTTAAGTGAATTTCACTTGCTACACCCAGGAAGATTACTTCCTGGACTATAGAGCCAAGAATCCCTTACAGAGAATGTGCCTGACATCTTGAAGTAGATTCAAGCATCTAAAAAAAACAAACAAAAACAACACTGTGCACTATTCTGTGTTTTGTAACAGCCATTATTCACAAATGAAGCAAACATGGAAAGTTAATGAACCTTCACAGGACAAGCCAGTCTCCCAAAATTACTTCACATCAGAGACTTCTGGAGGTCCTCAAAGAACCCAAACCAGGTCAAAGCACCGCCGGTTTCACTTGCCTCAGTTGGGTCAGTGTTCATGATTCAATAAAGCAACGGGCCTAAAATCTTATCCATGGGAGGGTTGTACAACCAAAACAATGGCTGGGAAAAAGAACAAAGTCCTAGACTCATATTTGCCAAAAAATAATCCTAATAAATCTCAAGACTTTTTGAAAAATATTCTGAGAACCGATGAGGCAAAAGTGGATTTTTTTTTGGAGGGTTTACATCTTGGAAGGTAAAATCTGGCGTAAAACTAACAGAGCTTTTCAATATGACTTTATATTTACAGTCAACATTGTGGTGGAATGAGATAGTTTTTCTCTTTTGTTGCTTCAGGATGACTTGCTGTGATTGATGGACCCACAAAGTCTGTTCTGTAACAGATTGTCCTGAAAGAAAATGTCCAGCAATCACTCAATAACTTCTGGTTTGCAGGAGGACAATTATCCAAAGAATTTTCAGTCGTGTTTTTTGTATACATCCAGTTTATCTTATCCGATAGCATTATTTGTTTGAAAAGCTAAAACATAAATACAATAGAATTTTGTTCATATTTTACAACCTCAGTTTTATCACTAAATATATCTCTTTTCCAAACAAAGCAAAAGTAAGTGCGTCACATTAAAGATAAGAGGTTCATTTCTCACTTCAGGTGTTAGACACACGGCTCAGGTTCTGATGCAACACCAAAGTTATTCAAAAAATCATATTCATAACTAGCATGTGCCTAAAGTAAAGCTATACTTAGTTAAATACAAACAGAAAGTCTGGTAAGCAAATGCAAACCTTATGTCATCCAGTGTCATCATGTGAATATGTTAGTGAATATGTGGTTCCACTTTGAATATGTCAGAGTAAATTACAGGCTTTGAGCCCAGAAAAGAAAAATGCTGAAGGCTGATGAATGTTTTTGTCCTTTTACGCTGCACAGAGCATGTGATAAAACTGGATGAGAACTTTCACCCTGGTGTGTCATCTTTCTGGGGGCAAAGTCTTGCCACTATCACTTTTTACCACGCGCCTTTTCTGTCTCTTTTATCAAGAACAAGATCTAAACCATTGAACGTGTTCGACTTGATGGATCAAACATGTTCCTGCTAATCGCTAAAATGTGCCAACCCAACTCCTGAAACGGCAGCAAATAAGTCAAAACTGGCAGCCCAGCATCTCGATGTGACATGTTCATAAAGAGAAACTTAACAGTAAATTACCTGTATAAATATTTCTCTGACACATAAACACCATTTCAATAAATTTCACTTGGAAATGTTTTTGACTGGGTGGGAGGGCCAAGTTGCACTTCTCAGTGACAAAGAAAGTAATTCCTGACAAAGAGTCCAACGCCTTTGTTTGCTTGCTGGCTGTGTGATAAAAACCATGGTTATGACCTTGGCAACATTTTAATAGCAAAGACAGAGCCTTGGGTGTGAGGTTCCGACTGGAGTGGCTTAATCACACTAGAACAAAGAGACTGGAACTGCCAAGAGGAATAAAAAAAAACTGGAGCTGTGGGGACTTGTGTCTCATGAACAATCTTCATCTTGTAAACAGGGGTGAAAGTTAGCTTGTCCTTGCTTGAGCTGTCCTTGCTAAGTCCATTGTAGTTCCAGAGATAAAGAGACTGCAGCTAAAAATCCAATCACACATAATGCACAAAAATAAAGATTTCAAACTTGACTTTGTGCTCTAAAGACTCCAGACTTGACTAGGACTCCAGCTATGGGACTCTTGTCTCAAGGACTATCTTTACCTTGCAATGAAGAATAACAGGTAACTGGTGCATTTAGACAATCTGAGTAGCTATCAGGTAACAACTACCTGATTTCAGTCGTAGACTTGAGTTTTGGGTGAAAGACTTGAGAACTGACTTGCATTTGCTTCTTTAAAACTTACGCCTCGACTTTACTTGTGAATTAGATTTGTAATGAGATAAACAATAATTATGACCAGTTTGGAACAACTGCTTTTAGATGCCTACTTTTCTTAAAAGGGATCCATAATTAGTTGAACATATTGACATAAATATCTTGTAATTTTCAAAAAGATGCTGTTTGTAATACGTCAAATATATATTTTTTGGAGGTCGCCAGTTTTTCACATGCACAATGGATGCTGGGTTGATGATTCTGTTCTGTATCAAAATCTACAGAGCAAACACAGGAAAGCTAACTTTACCCGAGTGCATTTAACTGGCGTAAATTTATGCCACACTGTGTTGCTGTTAGATGACCCTGGATAATTTTCCACATGAAAAAAAGCACAGTGGGAAAAAGTCCAACAACTTCAGACGGACCTACAATTTGTACCCTCAACATGTCTCTTCAAAATACTCATTTGTACGAGAAGAAGTGATGAAAGACCCAACAGGTGGCTGTTCAGATAAAGTCAAACAACCTACAATATTTTCACTGTATTGATTTTACATCTAAAATAAATATTTCTCAAATAAAGTTAATTGTCACATCCAATTGTTTCAACCCTTTTAAACATGAGGGAATATAGGTTTTGTAACACTTTGTAATCCTTTCAGTGGATGCAGGGAAGCCAACATTTAATCTTTTTACAGTTACATTATTTCATAATTAAAGAAAGGGAGTAAAGGTAATATTTTAAAGCACTTTTTTACTAAATCTACATCAGAATATATTTTACTTAGTCTCTCTTATGCCTTACATTGTGCCACAACTTCATTGTCCTACTTTAAACTCTGATAACAAAATCCTGTAATTTTTCACATTCTTCAATTATCCAGTGAAGAAGAAAATGTGCATCATTCCAAACACGTGACATTGTTTCACATGCCCACATGAACTGTTATCCATTATTTGTTGTTGAGATGCAACATCTGAAATTATCACCTGCTTTGACTCTTTAAGACAATTATTCTAGTCATCACTGTCCAAAAGAACCCACAAGGCCTCAGAGGTCATATCTCTGGTATCTGGCAGATATGAAAAAAAACAAACTTTGAGAGATTACAGGTTACAAAGGACACTGAGCTCCAAGATACTCTATGCAACTGCAAAATATCTCATGGTTGTATTTGTACTTATGTCATGTTCTCTTATTTTGGAACGGAGAATCATTGTTAAACACGTAACCATTTTACAGACACGAAGCAACCAGTTTCTGTTTGACCTCATATTGCAATCTACCTGCAAGTCCAAAATCTTGCACTTAAGACCTAAAATGAGACTGTTTGCATGATCAGATGCTTAAGGTCAATGTAGTCCAGATTCTGCAGGTTTTTGGTTTTACATTATTATTAAATTTAATCTTAATTTACTATCAGCAATCAAGAAAATTAACTTTGGTATCATTAGATTTACAAGCAAACAAACACAAAGTTTCATGATGACAGAAAGAAAAATTATATTGTTTATAACTAAACTGTCTGTGCTGAAAAATAAATCAACCATTAACCATACATCTTGATAAAATAATCCTGTAACACACTTCCTCAAATAGTGTTCGTTAAATTAACACTATTTAAATAACACATAAATGAAATAGATGCAAAATTTCTATTGAGGAATTTTGTTTAAATACTGATAATCAATCTTGTGAAACTGCAGCCAAACATGTCAGTTACGGAATTCATCAGCCAGAATTCAGCATGTTTTCCATTAAATGTATTTAATTTAAATGTGGGTTTTTTTCTTTGTTCTTTTAATCAAATAATTATTTTTGCAAATTGCTGGTGCTTGGTCAAATTGATTTTTTTTAAATAAGGTGTCAAGAGATGTTGCTGTCCATTTAAACAAAACAAACCTTAATTAAACCATGATTTAAAAACGCCACCTTAGACAAAACAGGACACTGAAATATGCAAACATGGTCTGCCGCAACACCGTGGGGTGTTAGAGGGGAACGTTGGAAACAGCAGAAATCTGCCCCATATTTACCCAACACCCACATCTGAATTCCTGTTCAGTGTTTGAATGTTTGCCACCTGGTAGAGAGGATAAGTTTCCTGCGTCACCGACTGTCTGGATGTTGGTGTGACACTCATGTACAAAGCGTTTACCCTACATGTGTCACATTCAGCAAATCCACACAAAATACTTATCCGGTTATTTCAGGAATTTCTACATGTTTGCCTTCCTCTGCCTCTCAATAGTTCTCGTTTACCCACAAACATTTAATACCCCACACACATAAACACACCATTGGGACAAATATTTCCAGGCAAATGTGCTAACCATGAACTGGAATCATTTCTAATGGCTTGGCAGGGGACTAAGCTGTTTTGGAAACATTAACACCTTAGCTTAAGAACCAGAATGCCATCAGAACTTGTTTTCTGGTATTTACAACTTTCCCTGTCTCAGTGTGGGTTTTTTTCCAGTCATTCACTTTAGCATATGAGAAATTAGGTACTTACTTTAATTTATGCTAAGTTAATGCTCAGCAGAAAAGCAATAAATATTTACTCATTGCATGAAATCCTATATTAAAACGCCATAGTTAAAGTGGGGTCTGTCAACTGGTGTCCAGATGAATAGTCACAGAGATGCTTATCTTTGATCTTAAAACCTATATTAGGACTGTGAAACATATTGAAAATTCATCCTAATCACGATACCACAACAGCCAACATTCATGTGGTAAAAACTGCAATAAATGTTACCTAGATGTTTAAGGCTCTGTATGTTGCTCATTTATTTAGTTAGTGACACTTGCTTGATGCAGCACACAGAGTTTTAGAAAACAAAGAGTTAGAAAAGTCATCAAAAAGAAACTGTAATTTAATTTGCCAACACAGCAAAAGTCAGACAGAACCAACTTTTACAATAAAACCTCTGACTTTTACTGAGATGGAAATAGAGGATTTTTTGTTTCCTAGTAATTGGAGTTTCTGCTTCCATAGAACAAGAAGACATGCTGAGAGGTAATTCAGCCATTTGACTCAGGAGTGATGGATACATGGTGCTAAAAGTGACAACACAGTGGCTCCTGAGGACTGGACTTAGAGACCCCTGTCTTCTAGTAGGTGAGAAAACAAAAAGAAACATCCTAAGAACAAGCATAAAAATGTACATTTGAATTAGCCCTGACTGAATTCTTATGCACTCTGTGTCTTTAAAACAGAGAATATGTTTTATAAAAAAAGTGCAGAAACCCAAGAAACTGATTTCTTCTTTACCTAAAATATTATCAGTCATTTCATCTCATTAGGTGTATAAACCTCTAAATAAAAACAGACCTCGCCGTAAGTAATTTTTTAAATCAAAATCAGCAAACCCAACAACAAGAAAGTACTGAACAACAGGAAAAAACCCAAACAATGATCTCAATGCATGTCTATTAACACAAATAATGCATTTTAAGGATCATGGGTATCTTCATGTTTTCTGACTACTAAACATATTTTCCAAAAGCAAAATAAAGTTTAAGTTGTTATTGTGTCACATGGTCAATGAATTGGTGTGTAATGGTTGGTACAGAGGCTGTTGTAGTGGCATCCAGGATTTGGTTGCAAATACTCTGCGTATATTTAAGCCTCTTGCATTACACATTTTGTTAGATATGCTTCCTTTTCAACAGCTGCTTCCTTGTCTAACTTTCAATCCAAGATTTTGGAATTACCCAAACATCCTTCATTCATTCCAGCAAGTAGCTCTTCCATGTCAGCTTTGGGTTTTTATTGTGTATTTCTCGTCTGTAACAATCTGTGAAGTATAACCTGTAATTAACTGTAATGTTGCCAAGAAGACAAGGTTTGCAACACCTGCTGCATCAGAAGGAATGCAGCGAATGTCAGGCTTTTTATTTTGGCAATCATGCAAGAACGCACAAATTCAACTGGTGAGAAATGAAGTGATTTATTGCATTGAAACCAAAGCCCATCTAAGATGCCTTGAGGCTGCACTGAGAAACATCTTCACTTTACAAATATTTTCCAAAGATTGGAAGCTTTATACCAACAGAAACCCACTTCAACAATTCCCAAAGTCAACATTTCATGAAATAGGCACTTTGTTTATAACTTTGATTTTGGGATGTCAAATTCAGTTAACTTTCACTGTGATTTAAAAAGAACTGAATTCACCAAGTCTGCAAGCGAGTCTCACTGATGTGAGAATGATGGACCCACAAACCTGGTTTACATTTGTCAAGACTTTTGCACATACTGTTTGACTAAAAGCAGCTACATTGTGGCATCAAACCTTTTTTGTTCCTCCTTTTGGTGCTAATGGAACCGAGTACTTGAACTGACCCAGAAGGTCTTCTGCTGGTCTGCTGGTCCTGTCAAAGTTGTTAATCTGTGCTTGTAAATGTAAAAATTACACCTCTAGTTTGAAATGCTTGCACCCTGCAGTTACATTGACAGTGATGCAGCTGAGGACAACACCTGGAATCCCTCAGCAGCATGAATAAGCTCTGATGAAAAACAAATGTCAGCAGCCGCCCCCCCCTTCTTCTCACTTACTCTGTCCCTCCTGTAAGCCCTGCAGCACCAGGCTGTGTTTTCCCTGGCTAAGATGGACTAATGGCTACTGCCAGATCCACTGCAAGCACCGTGACTCTTGACCTAAATTGTGAGGGTCAGGGAAGTTCATGAGGCTTTGAAAGTACAGCTTCATCTTCTTTTGTCAATATTTCAAACAATGATGAATTAACATAATTATGTGGTTTTTCAAGATAAGGATTCAAGCACATGGAATCAGTTTGAAAGGGTCATTTCATGTGCAGTCACTCATCAAGATAGCAAAACTATCACTAACCATGGGCTGGTTACTAGTTTCAAGGCATACCATGATTTCAAAAAGTTCATTTTAAAACTTCTACTATTTTAAGTGACACGTTTTGGATTTTTTTTTTCTTTCACAAGAGAAATAATATTATAAATCAAACTATGCTTAATAGAATCCGTATTGAGTCTGGCATAATTTTATCTAGGCTTGCTACCAAGTATTGTGCTTTAATACAAAAAATGCATTTCAAATGCTTAATGGTTAAAATATTAAAAATCTCAAACTGTACTTTAGAGACTCACAGCTGGACAATCCCTTACTTCAGCAGTTCTTCTTATTTCTTATTTAACCTGCACTCATGGCATCCGCTACACTATGCAGCCCTGTGTGATGAGCCATGTTTACCACATCAAAAACTTCAAATGAGTGTGATGTGTGTGTGTGTGTGTGTAAGTGTGTGTGTGTGTATCTAAATAAACCTTTAGAAAAAAATATTTTGAAAAATAAAATGTAATAATATCAGTGATGGGTGTTTGAACCTCCATTTGTTTAGTCTTTCCTCTCTACCACCTGTGAAGTAAGTTACCAATTCAGTATTTTATAGCACTAATTTCCAAGTATCTTATTAATAAACTTTACATATATTCCATTTTGATTTGCAATTGTTACCTACAGTTGTTTCATCATAAGCCATATCCCCATTATGATTTTTTATTCGCTAATTTATACGCTAATTAGCGTAGGTACTATTTCACCTACGCTAAAAAATATGACTTAGATTTTTCTCTTTTCTGTTTAGACTGCAGACTTTGAGAATAATCGCTCACAGTGACTTCGCCTTCAAATCACCTGCCAGAAAATACACAGCACCATCTTTCAGTTATGAACTCACAGCTTTCTAAGGACTAAAAAAACTTTGAAAACTTTTATCCAATCAATAATATTGCATACAATCCCAATATGTCTGCATATTAAACGTATTGGGTCAACGCGGCTCTGCGTCTCCCTTTTCCCCCACAATTCAATGAATGAAGCAGGAAAAGTCGCTACTTACCCTGGAGATGGTTAACGGCGCGCTGAAATCCCGTCCTCCCACCAGGCGAAACCCCCACGGAGATGGACCCTTCAGTGACACCGCGAAGGACATGTTTGGTATCGAGACTTTCAAAATGTCAGATGATAGAAGGAGGACGGGGGAAAGTCCGGTAGAAAAAGCGGACGAGAAGCAGTCAGAGTCCTTCCGCAGCTGCTAGGCAACGCCGTCCTGGCTCTGAAAACTTTGCGGCTCCGCTCGGGATTCACGTTTAAGTAAAGACGCCGCCGCTGACGTCGCTGGACGGGCTGTGCGGCCCGCCTTCACCCGGACTGAGGGCGGGAGAGGGAGGAGGGGGAGGAGACCCGCCGGACCCTGGCTCAAATGTAGGACAATAAAAACATTTTCTCTCTCTCTATCATATTTGATTAAAATACTACAATTAAAACTATTTTTGTATAAGCATACATTGTTTTTTCCTCAGTTTTTTTTTTAAATCAATATACTGGTCCTGTTTTAGGTATCCTAGGGTTGTCAAAATTACCAAATGCAAGCAATGCTCCCGTTATTCTACTTTATATTTTCATATTTTATTTCTATTCTAATGATTTTGAGAGAGCGAAAGGGATTTTTTAAATTATTATTTTCCTAAATGTAAGTTTTTGACCAACATGACAGTCATTTTCTGGAAAAAGGGTGAAACCTGCCTCATCAGGTTGTTTGGGGTTTTGCTGTGGAGCAGAGTGACACCGGCTGCAGGGCTGTGCTGCTGTAAACATGGCTGCCTTGCAGCTAAAAGCTCCTGCAGTTCTTGGGTCCTGGAGTTTACAGAATCTCCTCTGGCATGCAAGATTCTCTCCAGGCTCTCCGGCTCACTTCAGGAGTCCAAAAATATTTACATGAGCTTAATTAGTCTCTCTGTATAGAAGGATCATATGTGTGAATGAGTGTTTGTCCTGTGTGTATCTTGTGTTGACGAATTGGCAATGGATGGATGAATGGATGGATGGATGGATGGATGGATGGATGGATGGATGGATGGATGGATGGGTGATTTGTGAACATCATAAAATGAGGAAAAACCAGGAAGTTAAAATTAAATGAATCTTTCAAATGGCTGCTGACTCTTACAAATGCAGACAAATTAGTTAAGATGTGGTTTAAGAACAACACAGACAATGTTTTAATGTCCATCATATTTTTTTTCTATTCATCAGCCAACACTGCTTTGTTTTAGAGCTGAAGTCCAGTTCTGTTTGAAGAATAAGGTAGCTTTATTGATTTACAACAAATTTGATTAAAATGGTGACTATTAATGTCCTCAGACTTGACCACTTCCAGTAAATGCTGATCATTAAGATGAGATCATTCATTGATCCCTGTGTCTGATTAAAACATTCTGGCATCAGATTCAAAGCCTCTTCATCCACAGGAATGTCACCTTTAGGAATCGTGGTGGTTTAGCAGGTGGTTGTTTCTTTGTTGTTGTTGTCCTGGTTATCGCTGGGTTCAACTTGGCCATCCACATAAATAACACTGACACTTTGATCGACAAGAGGTTCTTGGACAGGTTTACTGTGTGTTACTCTATCAGATCAGTGTCACACAAACAGTGTCAGGCTGGAGCATAAAAGCTTCCAGCTGCAGTCAATTAGGACCACAAGCTGAACGCTGAGATGTCTTGGCAAGTTAAGTAATGGAGGCATTTTGGAAAGTCACCAAATTAATATTCTGAGTGCTTATTATGATGTTGGTAATATTGAGTATTATGTTAACTTCAGAAAACACTGAAGTAATATTTAGCAATATTTAGTCTTGGAGTGCTTTTGTTTTTCATTGAAGAGCATTGCACAGTTTTGTCTTTGACTTTTCATGCCCACAAATATTTAACAGACTATATGCAATATGATGGAAATATTCTAGCCTTTCAGACAACAATCTGGTGTTTTAAACCTAAATCCAGCTCATTATTCACTGACTAGGTCCTTAAGATTAAAGCCAGAGAGAAATGATCATGTATTAGTGCTGTGATATGGATTCCCAGTAGCAGTGGACGTCTCTCCCGTTTTGTCAGTGGTCATCCTATTATCCTCACTGCCTGATTCCTTTATTTGATCCAGCCAGTTGCGGAGTGAGTCAGTGGGTTTGAGCAGATTTATTTTTCTTTTTTCTCTAATGCAGTTTGAATGACCTCATAGGCATTATTACCCCAGTGTGTGACCTTTAGTAGACGGCACACATGTGGAGTCCTGTCTTGATATCTGAGTCAGGTTGAGTCAGACACTCACCAACAAATGCATCTGTAAAGTTAACAGGGTGTGTTTCCATTTAAGCTGGACGTCAACATTCGGTGAATCAGCACTGAATTAATGCCAGCCTCTCAATCCACAATGCGCAGCTAATGAGAAATGTACAGAGGTCACTGCGTAATGAAGTCACTCAGGAGAAGCAGGATTCAAGAAACATAAACTATATATGCTGACATTTCTCTCTAGTCAAACTGTAGATTGTACAGTTTTATACAGCAGAACAAAAAATAGCTCATGTTTCACAACGAGCAGATTTGTTTTTAAAATAGAAAAAGATCTGAAGACGTGCAGCAGCACCGACAGAACGCTGACGTGTTTTCTAAATGTTTTGCTTTGTGTTTAGACAGATAGAATTTATAAAAAGTTTTACTCCATTCACTTAGTGAAACATGCCAATAAAAAAAAAAAGTTTTTTTTTTGTAAAAAGTTTTTGTGCTAGGATGAGGTGATTTTTCTTTTGTATGGAAACATGTATTTTGCAGAACAGCGATGAGCAACATAATCAACATAATCTGTACTGGAAAAAACCAGGAAGAAGACAGGAAGTACTTTTTTAGTAACTACTTCCTGTGAACACTTGTTCACGCGTGATTTTAATTTCACTTCTTATTCAATGGAAACACCGCAGCTGCAAAATTGTGTTTTTCTGACATTAGCAGAATACAGACAGATCTGCACACATCTGGAATGGAAATGTTCTTGAGCTAATTAAAGCGCCATGAGGTTTGGAGATCTTTTGATTTTATCTCTAGAGAAAGTTGTTGACCTGTTTACATCATGCATCCACTTTACATAGTGTTTTTTGTTATGATGTCACTAACAGTTTATGTAATATTCTCTCTCAGTACGATGCTGAAACTCATTGACCTCCTAAGAGGAAGACTCTGTTTCTCAAAGATCTGTAGAAACAGTCTGCAGGTGTAGATACTTAATTTTGTACATGAATCCATATGGAATATCTAATCCAAAGAGAGAAATATTGTCGTGTTCCTTTGGATTTTGTGTTTCATCTAAGTAAAGCAAAAGTAGTAAAAACAATATGTGCACAAGTTTTACAGGCCTGTAAATAAAGCAGTTACATCAGCAGAGATTGTCCTCAGACTGTTTTGAACAGACGGCTCATCTGCTCGCAGCCCTGGCTTCATCAAAGGATGAGTAACCATAGAAGAAGAAAGCCTTTGAGGACAGCTGTCTGTGTTGAAGATTTATTGGGAGCGTCAACATCTTCTTCAAAAGCCTGTTTGCAGTAAATCTAGTTGAACCTCTCCTTTTTCTCTTCTGTTCTCATTTTCTTGATGATCATAATTTAGTGGACCTTCCACAGAAACTCAGGTCCTTTTAATGCACCACAAATCTACTTAGTCTGGTTTTACCTCCGTGTTGCATAGACTTGAAGAATGCGAGGGGAAGCAGGTAAGACAATGTTGTAATCATGAGCTGTCAGCCTGTCTGGGTTTGTTTTCCTTGTTGGAAAGAATTATGTCATCCTTTCAGTTACACAAATCCTTTTATCAAACCAGCCAGAAAAGTTTATATTTTGTTTAATACAGTCATGTATAAAACTAAATCAAATTAATTACTTTCTAATGACATTTTTTTTAGCATTTTGATTTAACCAAACAGGCAAATACATAGGTTTTGTAAATAATACAGAACTAAAAATTACGTGAAACAAAAACAATGTTTTTTCTTAAAAACTTACATGTTTGTAAACAATCAGGGCTCTAATTATTACCAGGTTGAAATTATTGTAATTTTGAACCACAATTAAAGTTAGATTTTATTATTTTTTATTATTTTTAACTGTAAGTCAGTTGTTTTGCCTCAGTTTCTCCTTTCTCATAAACACATGATTCCAGCAGGATACAGCTGTTTTCTAGATAAGAATATGTCCACTGTGCCCAATGCCAAACGCAAGGCCGACACAAGCTGTGCTTCTGACGAGCTGTCAGAAATCTCAAACAGCTTTTTTTAATGACACAAATGTTCCTCAGCTGGAAATCATTCCAAAAATTGTTCTAACTACCACTACGGATGTTAAAACCACAAATGGCTTTTATTTTTTAACTGATATTTTAAGGGATTGAAAAAAATATGGCTGCCATGATTTTTGGGGCTTTGGTTTTGTCTTCAGGTTTAGTTTGGGGTTTATTTTCTGCTCCCTCTTCTCCTGTGTTTTCTATCAGACGTTTCTTCCATTTCCTCTCTTCAGTTTCAGTGACTTTCCTCACAGCTGCACCCAGTTCCTAATCAACCTCCTGCTCCTTGTTCAGTAATCATCTCTCCATTCTGCCTCCTGACGGACCAGTTCATTGTTTAACAACCTCTCTGCCTCCTCTCTGTATTTGGGACCAGCAATGTGATATTTTATGAAGAGTTTAGCTATTAAAATGTGTTTATCCTCATTTTATGTTTGTATTCAATTTTGCTTAAGCTCAGACATTTTGCGTGGAGAGGAACTGTTGACACATTTTTTCCTAGTTTTCCCCCAAATTTTCAGTGATATTCCTTTGGACTTTGACTGGACCATTGTACCATCTCTGTTTAACCAGGAGAATGTTGTGATGTTCAGTGTTAGTTTCTTAGCATGAAGTATTTTGAATATAGACCAAACATTAAAATTTTAGTCTCAATAAATTGTTCTGTTCCCCACTTGTGGAAAACTGCAAATTAAACTTTAACTGTGTTTTTTGTTGCTTGTTTTTACAATAACTGGTTTCTGTTAGTCATTCTTACACAAAGGACACTGGTGGAAGAACATTTTCTCAATAAAACTCTCATTACACGACCGCTCAGCTGAGATGGCAGATCTGCAGTTGTGTCATATCCTTTCCATCGGTTATTGCAGTCTTTAAAACATGTAATATTGCCTAAAAGCATGATATTTAAAATAAAATAAAATAAAATAACCACCAAGAAATAGTTGATATGATACATTCAAGGAAATCAAACCCATGAAGTTTAAACTGCAAAGTATCGGCATAAATTGTAACATCACTTCTTAAGAAGTTACAAATGATAACCTGGACTATTTCATATTTTTTTGTGAAATAGTCAGATTTATCAAAATGTTCTACAAATACTTCAGGTGAACAGGTTATATAGCAGCAAAGCTATTTGACAAATAATGGCTTTACTGTGACAAAGTTAAGATGCAGAAGGCAAATCTTGCAGACATTTTTTTGATTAGTAACAGTTTTATTGCAATAACGAGAAAAACCCTCAAATGTTTCCCCCCTAGTTCAAACGGCACATGCTGGAAACAATGCTGCCATGTGTACTGCTGAGCCTAAAGCTGCATGTGGGGAAGCAAATAATTGAAGGGAAATCATAAAGCTTAATTCATGTGGTTGCAATATTCAGAAAGGGAAAACAGACAAATATAATTGAAGCTCTTGAGAAATCCTGAGCTAAAACAAAGACATACACATTTAAAATAAACAGGTTTATATAATTCTTGCTGTTTAATAAGAAAATCCTTTAAAATTTGAAATAAACTTAATTTTAAGCACAAAGCACTTTCTTTAGATTTTATTGCGTTTGAATTGTTACTTTTAAATAATATTTAACCAAAGTAAATAAGGCATTCATAGTTTTTGCCAAGCTGATGATGGGAGTATAGAGAAAACATACTGAGTTATCCTTGTGCTGCAAACGGTTTGTGGTATCATGAGCCTAACTACACATGCACATCCACCAGCTGTTAGTCATTATTATTTAATGTGCTGGTGCTTCCCAACTGTTGTTAGAGTAACTAATAGATGTGAAGGAGACTTTTGGTGTTTACAAGTAAGACACAGCTGAGAAGTGTAAGAATTATTTTACGTCTGAACAATGTGCAGAAGTGACATTTTAGGAAAGCTAAAGCAGCCAGTTGAATGTTTTAGTTCTTGTTCTCCTATAAATTAAAACAGATGCGAAACTGAAATTGTAGGATGCTGAAAGTAATGTCTTCTTCAGGTGTGAGGACCATCAACTGGCTTTAAGAAAGAAGCAGCACATCTCCCATTTCTTGAATGAAACAGACAGACTTTCTTTAGATTTATATCCGACTGTGCGGTAATGATTATCCTCTAGTCGGTATCCATGGTAACCAACTGCTTCTTTGGTCACTGATTGGCAAGTAATACAATTATTATTTGTAATTGATCACAAACTAAGGATGGTCTGAAAATAGACTGTGGCAATGTTAGACAGTGAAAATGGAGATGCAGCATTTCGAGTAGCAGCTAGTAGTAAAGACATTATCATTGTGGTAAAAAGATCTTTTTATAATGTGAGTGTGTGTGCTATGATGTGACTTACAGTCATGTGAAGAAATGATGGAACCACATTCAATATTCAGCTGTTCATATGTTCAGATATCAGCAATAAACTTTACTTTGTGGGTAACTGAAAGCGTTTGCGCTCTGATGTATGTTAGACTCATCAGTCTGAAGAACGTCTTTCCAGTTAATTCACCGACTGAGAAACTGAAGTTTTATCAGCCAGGATGGATCATAATGAAGTTCATATGAATAACTGTTGCTTCTCTGCTTTAAGTAAAGGGGATAAGATCATGTTATTTTAGTTTTGAATTGTTGCATAAACAAAGCAGCTATTTCTGCTGAATCTCATACAAGTGTGAGAATCCCATCATTAGAAAGCCGTAAAAACAGTCATAAAACCTTTTTTTACAGCCTGCAGGCTGCAGCAGTTCTGATTTTGTTTATTGAGCATACAACCTTAATCTTCTAATGATTTCCCCCTATTAAAATTTATTTAATAAAAACCTATCAGTTTTTCCAACAGCCACTGGAGTCAAGGCTTCCATGTACCTTCATGAAGGTCTTGTATTTGAATTGAGACGTTGTTTCTCTTAGATAGTTTAGGAAAATGTCTACATCTCACATAGTCTCCACATTATACCCAAAGCAGCCAATCAGATTCGGTTTCAGGCTGCTTCTCAGACATTTTGCATTCTTGTAAATAATCAAGGTCCCAAAATGAGAGAAAACAACAAACAGAAAAGACTGGCAGATGTAATTAAAGTTGGCACTTTGTGAAGTAAACCAAGGATCATGAGCCTTTTTGAATTGTATGTTAACCTCAAGGATTTTCTAAGAATGTACACAGAATTGCAGCAAATTCTCAAAAGGGCAGCTGGTTTGCATCAAAGCGAGGACATTTACTTTTAGGAGGTTATTTTGTCAAAATGGAACTGTATAGAAGATTTTATATTCTCAAGTCAAAACAAATCAGTCAGACACATGAAGGACTTTAAAACACCCTGATCTCCATCATGTCCTTGTTTGTATTTATGCTTCTTGGAGCCTTGAAAGCAAAACATTTTATTTTTGCTAAATATGCAGTCAAGTTGCTGTCTAAGGGAAACCAGTGAGGAAATGTTGTTCTCAAACAGAACATTTTCAAGCAGGATCCAGGAGATAAACAAGGTCAGTTTAGAAATGTCAGCATGATGTTACACTAAACAATTTTTATTTTAGGTTCACAAGTTTGGATAATGTTGGTTTTCAATTGCATCACAAATGAATCCAGATATGTGTTCAGGATCTTTTACAGGAAACAAGTAAAATGGAGGCAGAATGAGGCTTTTCAAAATAAATGATTTTCAAAACAAATTTTGAGATATTTTTCAAAAACTCTAAACTTGAAAACTTTACTTAATTTTAATATAAACAAATTGCCATTTTAGATTTTTGATTTTGTGAAATTTAACTCTTCTTTCTCATGGATATTTGACTATGACTTTTTAAATTAGGATTTAACATGAAGTTTTTTTGTATTTATTTTTCAGTGTTATAATATGCTACACTAGTAGGTGTGTAGTTTATTAATGTTGGGAACTTGCAGCATAAATAAAAACATATGTCATATTTTATATGAAATTTATATTTTAGTTTTTAAGATAAGTTTGCAGTTTTTTTTACAACACATAATGTCAGTTTTATTTACAAAGTCTTGCTTATAATACAAATATCTACCAATTTATCAACCAATAAATAAAGATGTATGCAAGGCGGTTTCAATTTGGCTATTTGGTTAGTAGATCAAAAAGCTCTTCATAAAAGTTTGCTTAAGCTGGTTAGGAACTACACAGCCACACAATATTTCTTGTACTTGAGATGCCATTTCAGGTCTTTGAGGTTTGCCTGAATTGACTGAAGTAAGATTTTGAGCCCCAGTGGATGTGATGAAGTGAGGAACGTTGGGCTCCAAGCGTTGAGGTTTGCAATGAAAGACCTGGTCAGGATGCAGATCAAACCATCAGCCTCAAATGGCAGCACACAGATTCTAAACGGAACAATACATCCTTTGTCCTCTCAGGGAGGCTTTTGTGACCTGGGAAAAACACACAAATGTTTCCCACATGCAACAAACTGTTGACAACTCATCTCAGCATATTCTCTTCTTTGTTTGTGTTTACGGTTGTTCGGTGCCGCAGAGCGAGCTGAAGGCCACCGATGAGGAAGCCAGCTGGTAAACCTGCCAAAGTGGCTGCCTGTTAGCATTTATCTGTGTTTGGTGATCTGTCTTGTACAAACACATAAGGGATACGTGTGTATGTGATGTAAACATAAAAATCCCCTCAAGATTGAGCACAAATACATCCTGCTTCTTACTTCAGTAGACTTTGTGCACAGTTTTTGTCATTTTTGCTTTTCTGAACATTGAACATTAAAGAACTTAATGTGTCACTTCTGTTTTCCTACAGACAAAATATAACATTTTAGACAATTTTCACGGTGGAGGGAACTATTTAAGGTACTTACCAGTTTCTGTGTGTTTTTGTATATGATTATTAAGCAAGTTTACAACTTCAACTCTCTGTGATTTGCCTCTTTATCAGTTGTGGTGCAAGTGTTTTTTAAAAAGGCAGTGTTATGTGTTTTCCAGGCACATAGTGCCTATTTATACCAGAATCAAGTAACCATGTTAACTTCAGTTGTTATAAAAATGCTATATATATCAACTATGACTTGAAAAAATTAGACTTTCTAATTTAACCCCTTGAAATTGGACCTCTTTTGGAAAGTCCTCCTTCAGGAAGTCATCACAACATGGCTCCTCTATTAACCTTTAATGATTTTTTTATCAGCTTTACTCTGAGAAGTAGCTCCTATAATGAGCTCAGCAAATGCAGATTTTTAGCAGGTGTTTGCTAATAGCTGCAGGCTAGTCTGAAGGGTGGATGGGAGAGTTACAGGGGAGGGTTGCTCTATGAAACAGGCCTTGCAGTTTTTGGGGTTTTTTACATAAAACTGAAGCTCAGAGGAGGAGCTGTGACTCAAAGGCGGAGCTAAGTTCACCCAAGTGTTTGGTACAGCTGAATGGTTGCCATGGAGATTAAAGGATTTCTCAAACATGTGTGAAAGAGTCAAAGCAACACTCCACACTAAGATCCAGGTATGATTAATGATGGGATAACATCATAACAAAGTTAATTGTCCCTTTAAATGTTCCACAGCTGTCTTATTAGCTTTATATTAGATGTGAAGGACTTCAAATATTTCAAGTTATTTTGAACTTTCAATCTTGACTGTGCTTCTCTGAGTGCTTTCAATGCCTCAGTGTCACCAAAGGTAACTTACTGCTACTCGTATCATGGAGGTTTGGATGCAGGCAAAAGCACCAAATCCCGTACCATCAACTAAAACGAAAAGGTTCCAACAATACATGCAGTATGAACCCTTTAGCACCACAGGTTGGGTGAGTTTAGGCTAAAATTGAGACGCAGAACAAAAATACCAGCAGGAACAAATTGCATTTTTCTCAGTGTCGAGTATAAGGGTAATAAAATGACTGGGAACATTCTCCACACTTTCAGCATCAACATTGACAGTTCATTTGTCTATCTTCTTATCTAAATTATTAATCTCATAATTGCTGCCAGCCTAAGTTTGCTTAGGGTTTTAGGATTATTGCATGTATTTACAGATCACTTATAATCATCATCATCATTGCTGCTGTGTCTTCTGACCCTTTTTGGTCCTTCAGTAGGATTCAGTGTGTGGTTCCCACTTGCTGGCAAACAACTTCTCCACATATGAGGTTTTGCAATCATTATCTGAAACATGGGAAGAATTACAGCTACTGGTCAGCCACCTTCACAACACAGAGAAACAAAAATGTTGACGCCAACCTGAAGGCGTTTTTGTTTAGATGAGGTTCAGAACATCCAGATAAAAATGTGAGGAGATAAAAGAAGAATCTGTGGGGGTTTGGGGACAAAAATTGGATTACATGCCAATAACTATCCAAACCACTTTTCTCATGCTGTTGCCTTCTTATCTCCGCCTTTTTTAGAAAATGTAATTCAATCCAGTTTATTTATAGAGTTTATTTATAGAGTACCAAGCTCAAAACAAAATTAATCTCAGGACAAGTGTATAAGCTTATCCTGAACTGAAATGTCAAACAGCAGCTGTGGAAAAGAAAGTCCCACCATGCAGAACTTTCATCTTTCTGCCACAGATCTTTTCAAACAGGAAGTAACCAGGTGTCTGGCCTTTATTTCATTTTATTCCTTGAAAGCTTGTTTACCTGCTTTCTTTTATTTCCAACTCAGGCATTGGCTGAACCAAGACAGGCTGCAGTATGGAGACAAATGTATGTCACACTGAGGAACCTGGGATTAAGGGAAAAAAATTGCCTTATGTTCTGACTATGTAGCCAACTTTTCCTCACCTATGGCAACCACTTGAGGAAGAATATTGCAATTTAGGAATCACCAGATCTTTAAAATATCTCCTCTTCTAATCATTTTAAAGCTTTTTGGTGGATGTGCTCTGAATGTGTGTTTGTGTTTTCACTGTTTGGACACATAAATCTCAGACATCCCTGAAAAATGCTCTCCAAACCTGTTTATGGCCTTCTGGGGCTTCAGGGGATACATCGCTTTAAGGAAACTGGAGCAGAGAGAGAGAAGCCTCTTTTGCATAATGATTTCCAGGCTATCGCATGTTGCTTCCCTTTTATTCCACATACTCCTGTCAGGGTCCATCATTGAGTTGATCCCACTGCGAGACAAATGTTTTATGGCACCGATTTAAGGTTTGACTGATTTATACGTCAGATGTACTTGGCCCAGTAAAGAGCAAGGTCTCACAGATCCCTTTGCAACTTTTATTGCTGATATTTTTGTAGTGGATCAAGAGCACTGACAGTCAGTGATAAGATTTAAGCAATAAAAACAACAATCTCTAAGGCTGTGCATATTTGAGAATTAGACATTTGTAAATCACTACATGTAAAAATGAAATTAGCTCTGGAAATCTGAAAATAAATCACAAACTTCTACAAGATTTGTCTCAGTGGGGATAATATAGAAGAATTTTATGTGTTTAGAATTTTTAACCTCAATTCAAACCAAGCTTTACAAATAAAATGTTAGCACAGCCCCCAGTTGATAGTAAAAAATAAAATCATCCTCCCCTAATGGAACTGGTATCTACAACTTCAAATGAAGAGAAACATAATCATGTACAGTTTCAAGGAAGACAAGGAAGATAACAGCTAAACTGGGAAATGTGACTTTTGTTTTTGCTTTTTGGAGCCACATCTACAACAAAGAGTAACTTGTGTTTGCAACTGAAGGTAGCAGCTATAAATCCCCAAAATGTTCTCATCATAAAGGTGTGTGAGGTGCAGAGATTTTATTTTTAAATGATATATAAATGCGTTGATGCTAATGTCTCAATGTGGTTCTCAGGACGGGATCAGGGTCCAGACTCATCACTTTTAGAGCCCTGAGTTGAACTCAATTCCTGGATGTTGTTGGGATCTTGTATCTAATTTTGTGTCTGTCCCACTCATAGTGTTATTCACTAAAGTGCAAATGAAAAAATGTCATTTTAATTCACAAGAATTTGGAGTTTCCCTAAACACTAACAGTTTGTTTGGCCCTTTTAATGGCATTTACTGTAAAGAGAGACAGTACTGACTGCTGCACCTTCCTGTTTATGTCATGTGATCTACTGTGCTTAAATGTACAAATTGCTAAGTGGTGGAGTGTGAATAAAAAATATGACATTAAATTCACTATACATGCTTATATCTAAAAAGTAGAACCAGGTGATTAACTGGAGCTGCAATAAAATACATACAAGTGGAATTATCAAAGAATCATAAAGTGTTAGCCTAGCACTGCTAACAACAGCTACATCTGAACCTTTAGCTAGAGGAACAAGACAGTAGTGTTATGAAGACTAACTACACATTTTAAGTCATACATCTTAACAAGCAAAGAATAAAGCCATAGGTTTCAACCACCAATTATCATAGAAAAGATTACTGATTTTGAGGACATAAAAGGCTGATCATAAAATGTTTAAGGCTAATATACTATAAATAATTCAACACCAAGACATTTTCCCATGTCATAGGGGAAATAATCTGCCAGTGCAACTAATAGGTTTTCGTCAATATTAATATCTAACTGAACAGTTACTTGTTTGCTTTGTCATGTTTCAAGTGTACTAAAATATTATGCACTAGAAACTAGGTCGAAAATACTTGGCAGTTTGTTTTCTGCAGTGTAGGATCTCTGCTTTTCTCATCGTCTGGCTCTTCTCATTTTCCTTCTTCTGCTCTGGACTTTGTCTGCTTGCTTGGAGTTTTGTGGTTTATATAAAAAAGCCTTTTCATCGTCGTTTACCTGCTTCCAGCTTGTTTGTCTCATGACTGACATGTTCTGGTGTTGGCAGAGTGAGTTTTGCTCAGCATAACTGTGACTCCAGCTAACCTCACCTTATGGTGAGGGAAATGTTCAGGTTTTCCCTTTAATTTGTCACTTGTCTATACAAACACCAGTGACAGAATCACAAAACAAATGACAGACTGAGAAGATTTAGAAAGCCTGTCAGGAGTTGACAGGCCATTACAGACTTACAGTTTGATGGTATCACTATAACTAAATGTGTTTCCCTTCTGGCATCAGAACTTTAGTTAAAGGTGACCCAGAGTTTTGAGTTTTCTGTTGTTCTATTGATGTTGATGATTTTACATATTATGATAGGTCTGAACATTTTTAGATTCTTACCAGGAGTGAGTTTCAGTTTTGCTTTAAATGATTGAGATTGGGAAAATTAGATTAGAGGAAATCACCTAAGATATTTGAGACTGAATCTAGGCTGAGATATCTGATTGGCACAGTGAGAGCTGTTTTTCTGTCTCTCCCTGGCCCTGGTACCTTTAGCTGGATCTGTCTTACATCTCCCAACAGGAAGCAGAACGAAAGTGATCAGTTGTGTAATAAAATGCTATAGTAACCTGTGGCCCTGCTCTATATCTTTCAGTTGAAAAGTTACTATCCTTCCCTCTTATATTGCTTCACCACATGTATGAGGGAGTTTTTTTTATTCCTCCCTTAGTTGTTATCATTCCACCCCCCTTCTGGAGTGACTGCTCTCTGTGTAATGTGATGGGCAGAAAATTCAGGGCCATGCGTAAAGGGGATTTCTAAAGATTTAGTGCGCTCATAACTTACACGGCAAAGATGATCTGACTTCCTCCTAGCAAGAAACCTGTGAGCAGCCAGGATGTTTAGTCTTAAATCACAGAGTCCGTCTCACAACACACTATTCAATGAGTCATGCAATGCAGGCAAACAGATAATACTTTATACTTAAATGAAAATTACAGACAATAATGTCTGTCTGCTCAGGTAAGACAAAGCAATGCAGCCAACTGGGTCATATAGCGCCAACCGTTCCAGAACGAGAGGCTAAAAAACACACTGCCCACCAGCATCTGTTAATCTATCTGCCTTTCTCATTTACTTGTTTTATTGCTGTGGGAACTTCTAGCAAAGCAGACAGAGGGGAGGTTTCCAATCCCTCTACGGTATGAAGTCCACCAGCAGTCCAGCCCCTCTGGGCACCAGGGCTGCTGCTCTCTGGAGACCCAACCTCCAGGTCATGTTTGGAGCTCCTCTGGTTCCCTGGGGTGACGGTTGTTCTGTTTATGTTGTAAACCAACTTGGCACCAGTTTGTAAAGAGATGGGTGTGTTGGTTTGTGTCAGCAGATCACAATGCATGGTGAATACAGGCATGGTGACATTGCCAGTGACGCAGCGTATTTGCGGTGCACATAAAGAACTTCCATTTAAAAAGAAGGAAGTGAATGATTTTATTTGGTAATAATTGCTAAGTTTGCCTAAATTTAGAACTAAAGTTGAAAAAAGATCAAATTAACAACTTGCAAGATTGCAAGTATATTACCAGGCAACAGAGACACAGATAACAAAGTGTGACAAAGTGATTAAGTGAGTTTACCACTTGTCCCTTATTCTTATTTCTGCTTTTATAAATATACTTATACTTATTCTTATTTATAGTCATGTGTTTGGACTGTGGAAGCTGGGAAACCCAGAGAGAACCCACACATGCACAGGCACAGAAAGACCCATATTTATTTTTTATAAATTAAAAAAGAAATGTTTAGGTTAAACTTGTACTCTGTCTATAAAAGAACACATTTTATGACTTTATGTGTGAGAAAGTGTAGCCAAAGCAGCAAAAAACGGTAAAAAGAAAGCAGGATCAGCAGCCAGATCCATGTTCTGCTAGTGGATTTTATTGCTTAGCACCTTTAATTTGTGACATCCAGCTCCAGCCAAAATCTTACTGGTTTTATTTCAAATCAACAACATACCTGAACTTCATAAGGCATACTATGATAAAACAGATTAAATCAAACAGGAAAATCTAAACAAAGAAACAGGAATAAGATTATAAATCTAATTTACAGATTCATTTACATAACTAAATAGTCTGCAAAGTAAAACATCTAATATATGATGACTCAAGGTTACTTCAAAAACACGAACAGTACAATACAAAAACTCCTTCCAACCTCCCATTTGGTAGAACCCTGTGATGTAATCAGTGATGTCATACAGTCATTTAAACAGGAAGTGCTGGGGCGGCCATTGCCATGCATCAAGGACAAACTATGGTGAGTAAAAAGAAACAAATAATTCACCAGAAATGTGCCTTGAAATAACAGAAACATTCATATTTATCTAATGGTTTGGAAGTGTTAGCTTTAAATGAAGCTAACACTTTATTTAAAGTGTTTGTGTTAGCAACATTACGCTAGCACAAACAAACCTGGGATAATGAGTGAAACCAAGTCACAGCAATGTTTAAATTAAAGCATTATAACTAACTATATAAAGATGAAATAAATCAGAAATAGATTTAAGGCGCAAGTGGTAAATAAACACAATCTTCTTAATGGATACTGGTTGATAATATTGAATTCTACCAGCTGTGACAGAGCAAGGCCCAAACTGTAAAGAGCCTTGAGCTGAATTTATTTCGTGGTCACATCCTGTTAAGCTCCTCTCCCTCCTGCAACCACTAATAATATAGATTTATGTTAAGCTGAAAGAAGAATCCAGCTTTCATTGGTTGTCGTGTTCTTGGAAGGCCCCTGACACGTTGGCGGCCCTCAGCTGTGACCTGGCTTGCTTATACCTTGTTCTGGCTCTGCGGTGGGTCTCAGGAAGGTGAACTGTGAGCTCACTCATCCTCACCCCTCCTTCTGCATTTCACACCCATAATGGGCTACGACTTGTTTGTGCATCTGCTGGAGCTGCTGGTTTCGTCACCAAGAGAAGCTGTGTCAATATTTGCCAAGTCGTAACTCACTGATTCATTGAATAGCCCAATAACGCTTTGGTGAAAGGATTTTTTTTTAGGTGTGATTGAAATCTTCCACTCAATCACAAATAAGCACATGTGTTTACAGGCTCATACAGGAGCACTGCCATAAAGACGGTTAAGAGGGAAGAAGGAAGCAAAGGGAGGAACACTGACAAATGTGGAAATGAAGGATTTTATTTGTTCAGCTGCACAAAACATTACAAAGTGCTTTTATCTTTGTTAAACAGTCAAATATTCTGGAGGAAACCAGAATCCCCACTTATAATAAATGAACCTTTAAACTTCCAAACTCTTTGATTTCACAGAATTACTTGCTATTCCTCCTAGTTTGTAATATTCTGAGAGAACCAATAAAGTAGCTTGTGGGGTTCCTCAGGGCTCAATTTTCAGACACTGTTTATTCAATGTCCTTATGCTTCCCCCAGCTCAGACTATAAAATATTCAAATTATTTTCCATATGTGTGTTGATGACAAAGCTTTCTATTCGTGAGTCATGACCGCAACTGAAAATATTCCCTGAGTGACTTTTTCCATAATGTCAGTGAATAAATACGATTTCCTCGACTGTTGGCTTCTTTAAATCAGAACTAAAATATATTTTTTTGTTAGAGCTGTCCCATGAAGGTTGGCATATATCTCATCAGTTCAGTTTTATCATGCTTTTCCAATATATTTGTTTTAATTTCAAGTCCTTATAAACATCACTTTAAAGCAAACTGCCAGACCTTAGAGTTTGTCTTTGACTAACTTTTTAATGACTGTTATTTTTTATTGTGCTTTTAAAATTAAGCACCAGATATAATTTTATTTTACTACTCACATTACCAACAATGCCATAGTCATAGCTGTATATTTATTCATTTTGTTGGACATACTCTTGTAGCTACTACATTCCTCAATTTGAGACTAAACTCAGATTATGTTTTGCAGTTACATAGTAGCTAAATGCAGACAAACTGAAGAAAAGTGAAGATAAACTGCGAATCTAACAGTTTATTGTTTATTCTAATTTGATCTGAGTGTAAGTCTCATCCAGGGAGGATTCTTGAAACCTCAAACTCAAGTGGATGGATTCACATGATGTCACAAAGCTGCCTGTAAGCAAACTTCACTGTGGGCCAAGCATCACCCATCTGGGACATCTGCATCGCTCCACCAAATGTTATGGATCACTTCCAAACAGCATTTGACATCAGTGTTGTGTGAACGGCACCCTGTTGCTCCTGGTCCTTGTCGGCGCAGAGACAGATTGTGGATCCCAATGAGCCGTGAATCACTGTTTGGCACTGGATCTATACAAACTACAACTAAAATACTGTGTGTAGAAGAAAAATGAGTCTGATAAATAAAAGGTTGACATATATTATAGCAAATCGTTCTTTGGCACAGATGGGATAGGAAGCAGACAGAAGGACAGTCGTGGGAATTTTAAGTCTTTCTGCACTTTGTCTTTTTTTTGACCTCATTATTTTGCTGCAGTTACTGACTAAGACACAAGTGTGTTTTTTTGGGTCGTACAGTGTTTGTTGGACTCCCACTAGGGAGGAATTGAAATCAGAGACTTCATGGTCTTCCTGTCATGCTTCTGATCTCAGCTGATGAGGTTTTGATTAAAGCAGCTGAAACCCAAACCAAGGCTCCCTGTGTGTTCACTTTCAACTCTTGAGGCCAAAGCACAAGCAGACGACCACCAGAGTAAAAGTATGCATGACGACACACGTGTAGCACCGTCTGTCCATATGCGAGTCCTCACTAAATCCTTGCTGCCCCATAGGGGGCGGGGGCCATTGTTCACCCCGTGACCCCGGAATTGGCCAGTTTAGCACCCAGAGCAAAGTGTGGGATGCATTTAACCACAACGAGCAGTTGGAACATCTGGAACTGTTCAACCCTGGCTAAATAAATAGATGGAAGAAGATATGTGGTTCTTGTGTAGCAATTTGACACTGATGCACTTTTGGGTTCGATTCCAAAGAGGTGCACAAAAATAGATTTTCTTCTTTGATGAATGTTTTTTTTTTAAATCCATTCATTGTCTACACCCAGTTATCCTTGAAGAGTTGCTGGTACCATCCAGTTCACTGGCCCACCACAGGGCAACACACACACACACACACACACACACACACACACACACACACACACACACACACACACACACACACACACACACACA
>CAEGAF010192425.1:0-12735 GCA_903067075.1 Micropoecilia bifurca | reverse complement strand
CTGGCCTGGGAACGCCTTGGGGTTCCCCCGGAGGAGCTGGAAGAAGTGGCTGGGGAAAGGGAAGTCTGGGCCTCCCTACTGAAGCTGCTGCCCCCGCGACCCGACTCCGGATGAGCGGAAGAAAATGGATGGATGGATGGATGGATGGATGGATGGATGGATGGATGGATGGATGGATGGATGGATACTTCCTCTGTGTAGAAAGTCTGGTTTGTGGGTGAGATGTGATTGTGTAATCAAACTCTCACTCTTGTCTCACCGGGAGCGATGCATTTCTGCACAAAGCAATATGAACCAGAGAGGCTTAATTTTTTTTCATACATTTTCTCTCATATTTAACATATATGTAAGGTACAAATATTTGTAAAAGGTACCATTAAGTCATTAGACCCATCAGATTTTTTGTTTTGAGCTATTAAGAGGTGAAGGAAAAATATTTTTGTAAATGAGAGCTTGGTGTTTATTTGGTTGGCCATAGATCTCACCTTGAAACTCTCACTAGGAGGGCATTTTATAGGCCCACTGTGTCATTATTGAATCCTTAACTCTGTCCTTAACTGAGGTAAGTGAGGCCTGCAGACCTTTAGACATTGTTCTGGGTTTTTGTGACCTCCTGAATGAGTGATTGACACACACTTGCAGTCATTTTGGGAAAGTTCATCATTATTCAATATTTGTGCTATGTGTTGATATACTGTGGTTCTATGCAGTCTTAAAGCCTTTCAAATGACGTTGTAACCCTTTCCAGAATGACTGTTTCCCATGTGTTATTTAACTTCTTCTGATTTTCTTTAGATCAGAAAAAGTCCAAATAAGTTAAACCTGTACATTGTCATACAGGTTCTATCACACAAGGCTTTTTTTCTTACTAAATGAAATTAGGGTTGCACAATATTAGAAAATACTGTGATGACAATAATATCAATACATTTTATGATCACAGTAACAGAATATACTAGCCAAACATGATTGCACTCCAAAGAATCATTTGGGATATGAATAATGGGCATGTAATATTGCAATAGCAGTATATTTGCAATATATTGTGCAACCCTAAATGACATCATCACATAAAATCTTTTTTTAATTGTTACTCTGATTATTTTTCTCTGATGTTAACATTGTTGTCCTTTGAAGTGTGACAAGTAAAAAACTGAAAGGATCTGAAAAGGAGCAGCGTACAGAGAGATGACTGACGTCATGCACTGCCACTATCCAAAGACAGACTGGACCACAGAGCATTTCAGGTTAACACACAGCAAGAAACCAAGGAACATATACACACATATATACAACATTGCAATACAAACTGGCTAATCGGCAGCCAACAGCAGGTCTGATGTTGGCAGAAGGTCTTTCAAGACATAGCGATATACCTTGAAAGCTTCCCTTCGTCGGTACTCTAGCTTGGCCATCTCGTCTGCTACCCAGCCAGGGATATCAGGGATGGCGACATGGATGACGTACTTTAGAAGGATTGCAAAGTGCTGAAAACCCACAAGACCACAAAGGGACAAACTCAACACAACACATCAGAGTACAAGACATTCATTTTCACATTCTGTGTTTTGATGGATAAATAAGTCTTACATACACCATAAAACCTACACTAGATAGAACTTCTTTAGGTTTAATGAAAGTATGTAGGAAGTACCTCAAGCAAGACAATGGAGATGATGGTCATCTCTGGGCTCAACCAGGGGAACAGACGCTGAAGCTGGCCACACTGACCAATCAGGTAACAGTTAACTATAATGGCTATCAAGCCCATGGCTTCCATTGCAGTCTGTTGTTGAGAACAAGCAGACAAATTCACAGGCTGTTGAGGTGGAAGCCTGAAAGGCATTACTGACATTTCCAAGCTGGAAGCCACTAACCTGCCACTGTCCGATGTTCTCCACTCTCTGTCCGAACGGTCTCTGGAGGCCAGTGCACAGCTTCAGGGCATCACTTCGTATCTCAATAATGTTGTTGATAAGAGCACACATGGCCGCCAGGGGAAAGGCCGAGGAGAAGAGCACCACATAGCCGAACTGAATGAACATCTCCTGGTAGTCTTGAAGTGTTCCCTTTTCACATCAAATGTCCCACCACAAAAAGATTAGTCACATTTTTTAATGTGTACACATAACTGTGAGTAGACATAATTTTGGAGAAACATGTATCAGGAATGCTACCTCATATGTCTGCATACAACTCTCTATCTCAGCCTGAGTCAAAGCAACGGTTTTGGGTTCCTCTGGTGGATCCATCCAAGATTTCTTGTCATCTTTCCCCTCCCCTGCACTTCGTCTCTGGTAGATGGAGTCGGATTCTTTTGAAGAGGACACACTAACGTTCTCCTTGGTCTCCTGCTGAAGGAAAAATTAAAAATGATACTTCTGTGCTAATAACTGAAACATCTTTAATGTGTAGTTCTTCACACATTTCTTAAGGGTCCAGCAAGGTCAAGCCAACGTGCCAAAATTGGTTGGGTGACGAAAATGACTTCATTTAGTTCTCAGCCTCATGTCGTCCACCCCTTCCTGTTGTAAACTACACATATGATGAAACACCATGATGTATACATTATACATCATGGTGTTTCATCATATAATACACATAATATATGTGCATTATGTGTGGTACAGGTTATTGATATTCACAGGAGCTAAGACCAGTGTGTCTTCTGGACCTTGAAGGACCTTGAAAACAAACACCTTTGTCAGGCATTGTCAACTTCTGCTCAACAATGGTGGGCCCTTGAGATGTTGAGGAACCCTGCCCAGTAGACACAAACAATGTTGACCACACTACCTGAGACAGCGATTCACAGTCACTGTCCTCATCACAACTGTCAAAAATACTGGATGGATCCATCCCGTCTTCCACCAGCGTTGGACTGTCCTCCAGGAAACTGTCCTCCTGGGTCTCTGCCTTGACATTCTTGTAGTCCACCTTCTCGGTGAAACTGACTTTCCGATGCTTCATAACGCTGTCGTTCATGTCCCACTCTTCCTCTGAGAGCCTGAAGCCAGCTTTCAGATCTCCTCTTCTCCTTGGTTCCTGGTTACAATTCGTGGCGTGACTGTTTGACATTCCTCTGGGACTCAAGAAGGAGTAGGATGTAATTGAGGCTTGTGCCTTCCCAAGAGCCAGACGCCCATACTTGAGAATGATGACTTGTAGGAGCTCCCATAAGACCTTTGGGGTGAAGACACCAAGCTTGCTTTGCTCGTAGAGATATGGCTGAAGGACTTCTTTGATGTTTTGCAGGAATTGGCGGAAAATCAATAGGGTAGCAAGCATCTGAAAGGAAAACAGAGACTTTACATACAACATATATTGTTTTATATGTGCATATATATGTTTGTTATTATGGCGTATTGGAGAAGGGGTATGATTAAATACATTGTTATTTCTTCCTACACCTTCTCAGACATATTAAATGGAATTTATGCTTTATGTGTATTATGTGTGGTACAGGTTATTGATATATAGATAGATCTGTGCACTTTGGGGATATACTTATCCTTCAGATTTATTTTGTGTGTATTTTGTTAAAGTAGATGTATCAATTGACATAAACCTATTTTAAAAGGAGATTTGTATTTGTTCGAATTGTGTGTGTATAACTATATATGGGTATGTATAGATACACAAAGTCATACTAACGTTAACGTGGATGAACATAAACACATGGAATGAATCATTATGAAAATGAAATGACATGAAATCACATGGTGGATGTGCCTGAAGTCCAAAGTCCTTTGAGTGGTATAGGTTCACTCCATTTTACAATTTGTCTTTGTACTGTTTATTTGCATGACTACCAACAGTAGAAACTTTAAGTAGACTTTCCAATGTTTTTGTGTTGTGAGCTATCAGTGCAAAAATATCTAGATGTGTGATTGTGCAGTCAGGCACACAGGAAGTTGCGTGGTTTCCTTGAAACAGCTGCTATAGATAGAGTCACATGATTTGTTCCTACACTTGGTCAGAGGTAAGATGCAATTTCCAAATTGAAAGTAAAAGATTTAAAATGTAGAGAGGTTACAATGTGGTTTCCTGTTTTCATAATATTTAGAAAAATGTTCATGTCTGTTTATGTGTTTGTGTCCATACATTTGAAAGACACTATTATCCAAATCGGCTTACAAATGAAGATAAAAATGTATTTTTCATAAAGCTCTAAAGCTACAAAGAGCTGTTATATACAGTCTGTATCAGATGAATCAGTCTTGGGGTGATGGTGGTTCTGAAAGTAAAAGTTTGGTGGTCACATGGCACCGTGGCTCTGACTGCAAGGCAGCCTCGCTTCTGTCAGTCTGAGTAACATCACCTTCCTAAAATAATGACTTCAGCCATTTCTTTTTTTTTTGTCAAAAGTCTTCTTTTTTTTTTGCTTTTCCCCCCCAAATCACTTTTGGCAAAAAAAGGACTCAGGCCATTATTTTAGGAATGTGACAATATTATGTTTTTCAAGAATCAATTTAGTCTCAGGGCTGCACAATTGGCAGCACTATTAACGTGCAGCAAAATCTCAACAAATCTCAACCTTTGGTCTTTGTGTATGTTCCCCCTGTGCATGCAGGGCTTCTCTCTGGCTTCCTCTCACAGTGCAAAAACATAACTGGCTAATTAGTCTCTTTAAATTCTCAATAGGTGTGAGTATGTGTATCTATGGAGTGTAATCTCAAATAAGATAATGACACAACAGTCAACATTACAATGATTATCAAGTCATAAGATTCTGTTTTTGTTATTATGTTATTTAATATTACAACCAGAGTTCATACACATTTTTAATGCCAAAATTCCAGAATTTTCATCAGATTTCCAAAAAAAGCACTGAAAAAGCCAAGAAGACGATATCTAAAGACATGCTCAGCAGCAGTCTGTTGAAGTCAGAGGGTTCTGACACTGATGGAAGTTGCAGACTGATTTTAATTGTAATTTTAATGTGTTGTGAACTGGTGCTACATAAATAAACTGAATTGAATTGATTGAGTGTATAGGACTGGCTAATTTTTGCCAAAGCTCAAAACTAACTAATATTCCAAAACAAATATCAATTTTTTTTATGTTCTTACCTCCTTCAGTCGCTCCATGTCCTTGAGGTAGAATCCAATGTAGAAAAGGCTGAGGTAAGAATTGATGAATTCAAACTGTGAAGAACAAGAAGACATAAGAAGAAATAGAAAACCAAACTATCTTGAAAAACAAAGCGCAAAACAAAACAGGATAACTTACAAAAACTATCTTGATGATCAAATTGTTCTCGTAGGCACTCTGGAGCCTGTAGTTCTCTGGAAGAACAAACAAACATGAAGCAGAGAGACATATTCTATTTCCTAGTTCTGTTCCTGCTGGAGAAATGGAGAGTCAATGACCATCTTCTCCCTCTCTTATTAAAGAACTCGGCTATTATTCACATAAACGGAATTCTGTCATTTCCAAAATGATTCCTACCCATCTCATTAAGCCAGTAGGCAATCTTCTTATACACCTCATCACATACAGTTACAGTGATGGCCAGAAGTATCTTAGGGATGAATCTTGTGATACTAGGCAGCTCCTGAATCTCCATCACCACTTCCTGCAAAGTGAAGAATATTATTGTGGAATCAGAACTAGTGACAGTCTCATAACTGTTATTTATCACTGTCATGAGATGAAAACTATGGAGGACCAAAACTGACATAATTAAAAATAAAAGCAGAAATGGTAACACTTTAATTATCATAATTTACAAAATCATGCAAAGTTGGCATTTTAATTTAACTTTTAATGTAACTTTTAGAGCAACTTTGCAGTAAAAGTGTCATTATTTACCGAATGACACTTCATGACAACTGTCATAAACATTCATAAAGACTTCTTTACGTTTACGACAGATGTTATGTCATGTTTATGACAGTGTCATGTCAATCTTATGCAGACACCTTCAATTAAAGTGTTACCGCAGGAATTCATAGATTTTGTTTTTCCTTTTTCCTACACAATCATTTTCATCAAGAAATGCATGACCAACCCCTAGACAGGAGTTGAAGTCCTAAGACACTACCCATCCTCATTTGCATGAAGTGGCAGAAATGCTTTAGGAAAATTAAAACGAGGAGGCGGGGAAATGTAAAAAGAACAAAGGAGAAGAAAATACAAATTATATATACATTTCTTGATGAAATGCATGTGTAAATGTGACAGATAATACATTTTATTTATAGTGGCTGTTACATCTTGAGATCTCAAAGGGTTAGATGAACCTATGTGTGTCATAAAATTAGAACTAGACACACTATATAGAATATGTATATTTTACATGTTTGAAAATGTAATACTCTAATATTGGATTCTTTATGTTTGGCTGTGGAGCTGTGTCAGCTGTTTTGTTTAGCATGGTAGACAGTGCTGTCCAACAGAAACCTGCAGTTGAAGACAGAGGAGCATGGCGAGGAAGACGAAGCAGAGGCAGAGCAGGCAGACCGGCAGGCTGACCAGCCATCTGAACATGGCTCTCTTCCAGGCGGGGTAGTAGAACTCCTCACAGCCCGTTATGGGACTGCACCGCCTCACACCCTGCAGCCACACATCAGAAAGGAGATTGTTGAGAAAGACTGGGGGTCCTCTGGACATGATGAAGCAAAGAAGGACTTTACAAAAAAACATTATTAACAACCCTGACTATGAGATTGTCTTAGAAAAACAGAGTGTCTTTCGTCTGCTGTAATACAGACGGCTACAGGTGCTCGTCCTGCCAACAGCCATCATTGTCTACACCAGAGGTTCCCAAACTGTGGGGCGACCCCTCAGGGGGGGGCGCTGTGCCATTGCAGGGGGGGCGCGAGAAGCGGTATGGATGAAAGAAAAAAATAACAATGATGAACACTGTATGGGCTGGGGTTTGACCTTAGAATGACCAACTTTCTGTTATTCCTATGTCAATTTGATACAGTAGATGCTTCTGCGCTTATCTGTGTCCTCTGTCACTGTTTTCAGCAGTTAAAACTGTATAAGCCGTTGTTAACACATTGTAACCTGTTTTTCCGAGCTGCCTTTAAACACAACATGAGCGCTACGACGCTCACGCTGGGTTTACACCTGTGTGGCAGCGACAGAGACCTGCTGCTGCTGTATTCAGGCGTGTGTGAGAATCATGGCAGCAAACCAACAAAAACGCAAAGAACGTTTTACAGTTTTTCCTCCAAACTAGCTGCCTGAGTTGAGTAAAACTGTTGGATGTAGCAGTGACGTGCAGATTCATAGCTGGTGATGCAAGTTATTGTTTACATAAGAAAATTTTGCGCATGCGGACAATGCTGGAGGGCAAAAAGGCTATTCCTTTACATGCCATCCATAGACACGCTGCCTGACCTCGAATCTGTTCTGCTCGCTACAGCTCGCTGCTGCATCACTGCATGCATTTATCATCAGAATTGATTAAGTTAAATGAAAAATAGGTACTTTTTAGTACAAACCACAGAGTGAAAATAGCAATATAAATTATTTTATCATTATATATTATTTTTCCACAATGACAGGTGCCTCCCCTGTCCTCACGTCACTGGGATGCAGGTAATGTTAGCTAAATGATGACTAGCTAATATCAGCACAGCACCTTAAGCTTAACAAATAGCCTCTAGGCTACTGACAATGTTGTCTATGTCAGCTACTTCAATTCAGTTTGCCCCCAAAATAAGTCGATCACCACACAATGACCCCACCACTGACACATCATTCAACCAGGTAGCCTCTCCATTTTGGTAATCCACAGGGGGCCCAGAGAATGTTTGGAAACCACAGCGGGGGCCTAGGAGAAAAGGTTTGGGAACCACTGGTCTACACCAACATTTAATTTCCCTTTGGGATCAATAAAATACTTTTAATTTAATTAATATGAGCTTCCCTCAAAAAATGAACTTCCATGAAAGTATGAAAAACAACCAGATCATGCTTGGTAACATGATATGTTTATGTGGGCAACACAATGAAACTTGACAAAAAGCAAGCGCCCAACGTGGGGCTCGAACCCACGACCCTGAGATTAAGAGTCTCATGCTCTACCGACTGAGCTAGCCGGGCTCAGCTACCATGTGACCTTTTTGTGGGGGTATGTAACCAAATAACACCCCACCCCCCACTCAGACACTAACCCCATCCCCCCTGCTACTCTCAGAGAACATGGACCCACTAAACCCATTTCCTGCTATTGTAGACTAACCCTGTGTTGGGAGGAAGACTGTCAGAGGAAATATCACCAAGACATGAGAAACTTTCAGGGTCATTATTACAGGAAGCTTGTGCTTTTATTGTGAAGAGTTGTTACCCTGAACTGGGGCCTGGGCTCCTCCAGGGACTCGGCGGGGGTGTCCAGGGTGCCCCACCTGTAGGCCAGCTCTGCTTCTCGCCGCTTCCAGCGCTCCAGAAACAAAGTTGCCCAGACGACATTAAAGAGAGCAAAAACCACACAGCAGATATCCTGGCTGGTCTGTGTGGGGACAAAAGGTTGAGTCAGTCACTTTACGCCACTTTAATTGTAAAGCTGTGAGGAGAATCCATCAGTTTTCTTTAGTATGACAGTGAGACAGTGATACCTGGTAGCAGTCAAGAATAAAGTAAAATCAAATTATTGCTTTTAGTAGTTTCCACCCGAAGATGTTCCCCTTTCAATGTGTACTTTTTGAAACTTTTCTCTGTGAATATATAAAATCTGAGAATGACTACAGCACACAGGAGAAAAACATTAAAAACGTGGATTCTTTTCATATACTGAAAATATGTTGGCTTTTTTAAGAAGTATATGTATTACAGTAATGCTTGCTAAAATGTTTGCATGTCAAGTCTTTGGTCATTCAAACACAAAGTACAGAGTGTAGATCATTGGACCTCTAGTTAATAAAGGAAATGACCTTGCTATTCACCACCTATCCTTATCTTTGCAGATGTTCCTCATCTCCTGCAGGAAACGAACATATGAACTACATACTATAAATGCTGTCATGTACATGTTTCACTTCACCCATCAATATGTCTCCAAATTATGCTCTGGAAGTATAAGCTTTTACTTATCTTACATTCAACATAAAAGTTGAATGTAAGATAAGTAAAACAGAAATAATAATGCAGTCATTATTATCATTTTCCCAACACACATATTGAGCAATAAAATCAGATTAACTTCAGATAACATATGAACTTCTTTTAACAGAAATTCACTTAACAAAAATGGTGAACTATTTATTTATTTTCAATATGATAACAGTGTAAAGTAACAGACACAAACAAAGTATTGCAAAAGACATATTTTTTGTACCACAATAATCTTAACATGCCCGAAAAGGAGTAGGAAGAAGTACAAAACTTATGAACTCCTACCCCATAAACTCTTACCATGTTTAGCATGTTTTTTTTAAATTGAATTAAAAAAAAGAAAAATCTTGACATAGTTTAATTAATTTTCCATTTTATCTGTTTTTTGGGGGTATATTTGCCATTGACTCGTCAAATACATACATCCATATCCACACACACTCATATGCATTAGCCTCAGTTTACATATACATATTTGTGCTAAGTCTCACCCATATTTCTACAGCTAGTGAAAATGTTTTCAAATTGTATTACATTTTGACTTTGTTTTAACTCCTCATTTAACTTGTTCCATAATTTTACACCATGAATTGAAATACCCTCAAAAGCTCTCTCTTTAAGGTTTGTGATACCTGATCATCTTCTGCTAGTATCCAGAGCAGAAAGCCGATGACGGCTGGGTAGAGCATGGAATTGGTGTAGAAACCCAGCCAAGCAAAGTACATGCCGATCTTCACTCCAAAGTAGTCACAAATGTCATCTGGAAACGATTTATTAGACATAACTCAGGATATTCAGCTTGCTTTAAACAACTCTAACCTTGAGTTAGTAGAAGTTAAATCTATTCAGTATGAGACATTCCATGACATCCTCTAGTATTTCTTACCGAGGGGCTGCCTTTCACACACAGCCTGGACCCACGAAGTCATCAGCTGGTTCAGTATTCTTTGTTCATGAAGAGGAAACATCTGATGGATCACTCCCCGAGCGATTAGCTCTGGAACTAAAAGTACAGACAACGGCTGAAACCAGAGTTTTCAGTTTGATGCTTCTGTTCTTCCATCACATAAAATTATAACAAAATCAGTCAAAATTTTTTGGGTTACAATGTGACAAGATGTGAAAAGCTTTGGGGTATGTAAACCTTTGAGAAACTAATAATGCTGTAACTATTTGTTGAATGTTTTTAGCTCCTCGTCCAAAAGTACCACATAAATATGACAAGGAAAAAACATTGAATAAATAACATTTTTTTCTGCTCAGCAATAAACTACACATGGGACATTTTAGTGAAACAAAAAGTAGTAATATTTGACAGCAAAGGATCTACAAATTACTGATAAAAATGTTTTGTACTTATTAAAGTTGTACTGTTATCATATAATGACTCAATTTATTGTCTACTTTCAACAATAAGATGATGATTTTGGATTGTTTTTAAAACTGCTTGATATTGCCAAGGTTTAGTAAATCAACTAAATGGAGATTTTGGGGAAATCATGTCTGCTATATAGTAAGATTTGCTGGATATCAATATGAAATTAAGAAACAAAAAGAAAAAACATGTATATTATAAGATGAATACTTTGTAATGTGCCTAATGTTTTCCATTTTTAGAAAATTTCAGTTTATAAAAAAATTACTTTTTTAACTGAAAAAAAGTTTGCATTTGGATCATCTGCCTGTCCTGGGCCCCCAATTATATATAAATCAAATGCTATTTGCATAGCACATTTCAGCAACAAGGTAGTTCAAAGTGCTTTACATCATAAAAACATATACCCAACATATACCCACACAAAATTAGCTTAGCTGCTGCAAAAGTGTCCCCCGGGCCAAACTTTGAACATTAACCCCTGCATTAAGGGATAAAACAAGAATAAAGGAATGAGAAGGTGCAGAGCGGCCTGGAAAAATGTAGATGATAAAAAGCATCTCACTTATTGGCTGCCCCTCTAAGAAGTGGATGTTGTGGAGCATCTCCCCCTGTTTGGCACGCAGGTTGTCCAGCCAATACTTAATGATGCTCTGACGTTCCTGAACACAAAAGGCACACATGGTTTTATTGAATTTAATAAAATAACGCCTACCATTTTTTTTTTACGAAGACCTGTGTTACATTCCAACACTTCCAGATGACACTGATAACGAGAATCCCAGACTTTTAACCTGCGAGGTGAAAAAGCAAAGCTCGCTTTCTATGTTCTCATAGATGTTGTCCTCCTCACAGGAGAAGCGGCGCATGCCACCACCAAACTGTGGCTTCACAGTCTTGTAAATGCCCATCTGCTCGGCTCCTCGCAGCAGGCTGTTGGGGGGAAGAGCAGCAAGGTTTTATTTCAATCTGAAATAAGAGGCTGTTTTCTTGTACCTGTGAAAGAAGTTGAGTCTTACTTTTCAAATGTTGTTGTGATGAAGAATGCGTGGGTCTGGGTGTGTTTATGTTGCCGGACCTGGATGCTGACCTGTGGGATTCCAACACGAATTTGATTCAGGAGCCACAGCAGAGTGTGGTCATCTATTGTATCTGGGGAAATTAGAAATACATCCATTTGAAGCTCATCAGCATTTTTTCAACCATCTACTGTCCAAAAACAGAAGCAGATATGGTAAAGTAGAAGTTTCTGTGTCTATTCTATAGATGTTTGACTGGACCAGTTGTTGATCAGCTTATCTAAAACTAAAAATCACATCCTTTGTGTGATCAGTTATTGCAGTGTATTGATCATCTTTAGATTATCTTTTGGATAAACCAAATAATAACTGGTTTGTATATGGTGCTAATAGGATTTTTGTTTTTTTTGTTTGTTTTTTTGTTTTGTTTTTTTACAAAATTTAAATATATGTGAAGCTAAAACTATGCCACTTGAGGAGTTCTGGATAAAGAATATAAAAAAACACAAAGATTTTTCATTTTAAATGGAAAATGTATGTCTCTTTTTACACAGTTTTGACTTAATTACTGCTCTGAAAGTGTTGTTCTTTCAGCAAATTGTCTTTTTTGAATCTGTTTACTCAAGTTAAAGATAAATCATTTACCGAATTACTTGATGATTATTTCAATAATTAATTCATCACAATTATTCCAATTAATCATTTCAGCTCTAGTTGTGTTTTTAGCCCAGTTCTTCTTGCATGGAATCTCAGTGGTGGATCCACCTCTGCTAATCTGCTGAAGCGCTAACAGCAGAGCTAATTTTTCATTTATTGCCTGCAGCGTTTTTGATAATTTGTAAAATGTTTAGGGCAGTTAGTATCCTGTAAATGAGTTGTTCCAAAAGCGCTAATTTAATTTATGGTTTTGTAAACTTTTAGCTGAATAAAGTTTAAAATCTGTGTTGAAGTTTTGATTAGCAACTGTTAAGCATTGTTCAAGTAGGGAGATGTTTATACAAGCTCTTATTGTGAGGGAAAGACTACTTATGCAGAAATGTATCCATCCATCCATTTCTTTACACCCTTGTCCTAAGCGGGGTTGGGAGCAGCTGGTGCCTCTCCAGCTAACGTTCCGGGTGAGAGGCAGGGTCACCCTGGACAGGTCACCAGTCTGTCACAGGGCAACACAGAGACACACAGGACACACAACCATGCACACACACACACACACACACACACACACACACACACACACACACACACACACACACACACACACACACACACACA
>CAEGAF010192421.1:0-22559 GCA_903067075.1 Micropoecilia bifurca | reverse complement strand
TAAACACATACAAATAATTATTCGGTATCTTAAAAAAACTAAATTATTTCACAGAATTTAATTATAGTGAGGGTGTGTGAATGTAGATATGATAATCAAAGAGGAGCACAAGTATTTAGGAGTCAAGGAGGAAGGTGAGAATATAGAAAGCATTATAGTAGAATATTTATAGATGAAGATAGCATTTAAACATCATGAACCACACTCCAAACCAGTACGTGGCGGTAATGCTACGAAAAGTTTCTTGCCAACCGCCAAAAAACCCGACAAGAAGAAGAAGAAGTAATCCACAAACTGAACAGGGACTAAAAGGACCTAGAATCAAATAATATAAGAGAATTAAATTCAACAATACAAGAAACAAAACAAAAGAATAAACTAGAAAACTCAATAGAAATAAGTTAGTATATGAAAAGACCTTTAACACAATACTTATGAAACCATATATGGCAAGACCTGTTAAGCAATGATAAGAAACACAAATATTAAAAAAGACAAGGAAATAGACTGACAACCACTGATAGAAACATGAGGGGATCAAAACGCATCAGGTGGGTTACCAGAACGGAGTTTGAACCACACTCTTTACCAGTAGGTGGCGGTAGTGATTATATGATGATTTTTTTTTTCAACTGGCAATAAAAATCAAAAAGAAGAAGATAACAGTTGAGATCGAGAAATTTGTTGACACAAATAAGGGAACTAGCAAAAAGACCCCAAATAAAACAAACATAAGCTAAAAGGTGTGGAAAAACGAATTATTCTAAACCTTTTTGAACAATAAAGCAAAACTCCTTTTGGACATGATGTTGATATGGAAAACCTAAAAGTGAAATTATTTATAACCAATGTCTATATTTAATTTCTCTTCATGTTTTTCTAAAGTGTAAAAGTAATTAAGATACAATTTCTGCTGAAGAATAACAGATAAATGATTTACATGACAAAAAAAGTTTAAAGATGTAGAAATATTAGATATTATTTTTAAAAAGTGCTAGATTTTTTTTAATACTGTACACCTGTACTTCCCTAAATATCCTTTTTGGCCTACACACATGATTTGTGTGAGTGTTTTCTAGTCTTCAAAAAGCAGATGAATCACCGTGTAAAGTGTACATTTCAAGTTGCTTAAGATTAACTCTTAAATTTACAACTTGTTCTGACTCCCCAGAGCCCTCCGGCATCTTTGTAAAGAGCATAACAAAAGACAGCGCCGTGGATCAGGATGGCCGGATTCATGTTGGAGACCAGATAATCGCCGTGAGTACCTTGATTCTTCCCCTCGGAGGAAGGGCCGATTTTTACTGTTTTAATGTGGTCTGGACTAAAATATGCAGCGAAAGGTTCAGGTTGCGTTTTGTGTTACAGTTATCGCATTCACGCACTCGGCAGAGGGACGTTATGAGATGCATAATTTTGAATAATTCACAGTTTACAGATAGCAGCAGCTCATTTTTTTTCCCAACCATGAATATAATGGAGTGTTTAATTAGCATACTGAGAAAATATGTTTTTAATATTCTCGCTGAGGATTTTTATGGTGCATTGTTTTCATAATGTTCAGACCGATTCCTCTAGTTTTATTCCGCTCTGAGAATCTTATAATTACTTAAATTACTTTAACTTATTACCCATATGAGAAGGGATCTAATTAGATATGAGAGCTGGGAATACTCCCAACTCTCTCAGTGTTTTCTATATAGCCTCTGGTGTTTACAAACTCTTAAATTACTTTAATTTCATTTTCTTGGAGCTAGAGTGCATTTTACAGCATTCCTTCCCGAGGAATTTTTCTGACACCTTTCGTATCGACGTTGACCCCAATGGTCGCCCCCTGTAGGTGGATGGCGTAAACATCCAGGGGTACACCAATCAACAGGCAGTGGAAGTTCTCAGACACACCGGCCAGACGGTCCACCTTAAGCTGATCCGGCGAGGCTTCAGGCCCGACGACGAGGAGGAACCCCCCACCGTGACCCCTAGCGTCTCCGTCTTGTCCCCTTCTGCCACCATCCCGACCACAGCCACCGTCATGAAGGAGCTGGAGTTGGAGAGGAGCACGTCTCAGCAGCCCACTCAAGGTAGGAAAACATAGATTTTCTACAAAATACATAGAAAAGAATTATCTACTGCTCTGCTTATGTCAATATGTCTAGGGAGGTTTTATGTTATGTGTAAATAGGGCTCCGAAAGCAATTTTTTTCTTTTTTTATTGGATTAAACATTACATCTTGCTACGTTATTGTGAAAATATATATGTCTTTGTATAATAAATTGAATAAATTGTAATTTAAGGTAAAATTTATTAGATAAATATTGAATTAAACAACCTGCCCACCCCCCTGCAATGTGCATAGCACCTCTTCTCAGTTCAGTCAGTAAGACAAAGCAAACGATGAACGAGTAGTTAAAATAGTCCAGGAATCCAATCTCTTTGTAAAGATAGAAATTGTGTGCAGTTTATTTGTGGGAATGTGTAGAAATTCCACTTTAAGAAATAATATTGTTTTCCCACAGTATCATAGATCCTCCTCCATACTTAACAGGGCGTCACAAGGTGCTTTTGTTTCACCAAACACCCGTCTGGACTGTCCCGGTACAAATGGATTCCAAATGTTTATACTACAGGGTTATTCTATGTTTTGGTTAAGCTAAGCTAGCACCCCTTGTTGCATTGTACAGTTAGTTTTTCTTCCCTACTTTGAATCTTACTTCAAAGTTTTTATTCCACTTTGCTTCAAGTTAACAATTTTTCTAAACTTGTTATATTTTGCTCTGTCTGGAAATTAGTGCTAAGTTTATCCTACTCCCTAATTTTTTTGTGGCCATTTGCCGACTTCTGAAGATCAACACACATCTGCCTTACTTGAATGGCTTGTTCTCTTGTCTTTGACACTTGGAAGAATTTCACATGTTTTTAGACAAGGGAAACAGGAAATCATGGATTTCAATTAAGAAGCTTCTTAACACTCTAATCAACTTTAAAACTAGGTGATCCATTAAAAATGCTTGTGTTTGTTTAATGCAGCTTTCTTGTCCTCCCTTAATGGGTCTAACAACTTTAATGAACAAAGATAAATCGCATTTCCAAAAGTGTTTAAATTATATTAGAAACTATATAATAAATGGATAGTTTTTTGTTTTTTTTACCATAGCCTCTAAAACCATTTCTTTCTAGTGTCACATTTGAAACGGGTTCTTATTTTTAGATTAAACCCCCTTAACTCAATTGTTTTACTTAACGACGTGTACAGGACAGTATTAATGTGTGCCATGTTTGTTTTAGACGTTTAACATTAATCAAGCCGGAGACAGGAAAGTGAAAGGTTTTTGTCTCCAGCTGCACTGACGGAGCCTCCAGGGTTTTACAGAAGCAAGAAGCCAAGTTGCATAAGTGGCTTAGTGTCAACAAGGATTGATAGAAACAGGAAGTAATTAGATTTGGCGTGGAGAGATAGCAGCCCGAAAGCCTGGACACAGATTTGATAGAGACTTGGAATAAAACTTTTATTTTAATGAGTGCTACGACTTAAGTAAGAAATTGAGAAATACAAAAAATAGATAAAAATGATATTTTGTTGAAGAGGATGGTGGTGAAAACAGCTGGGCCCAGAATCTCCTCCACAGCTTCAGTCGTCCACCAAAGGGAAAAATGTTGAGATCTTACCAACTCTATGCCGGGTTTTCACAAGAAATTTTTCATTGCTGTTTTATGCTTTGTTTCCACTGAGCGGTATGGAACGGATTGATCCAGTCTGGGATGCTATATGTCTGTTTAAATTGTTAAAAGAAACTACAACCAATCTGCACCACACCATCCCTGGTGCCCCTTCCATTGAGTCAATATAACTCATTGTTACTGAAATTCACTAAAACTGAAATGATTCCAAAAGTAAATTTGTTCAATTTTAAGTACAGTACAAGCACACTATTTTAAATACTATTATATTTTTGATATATATATATATAGGATAATAGTACGATATGGTAGAGGGAGGAGCTACACAGTCGATCTTGGGGAAAAATGTGTCACATTTGTTGTCGCACAAGTATGACATGTTTGGGTTTATTCCCGTCTACCTGAGTGAGTCCAACTATCAGTGGAAACGCTCTCCTTAATTTGCCACACCACTGTACGTCACTGACCCGTGTTGTACCACTCAGTGGAAACAAGACATTAGTCAAGTTAAATTACAGAAAGAAAAAAAAAACGCAAAGTGCATTCAGCATGTTGTTTACAAAATCCCAATCTGGTTAGATTTGTAAATCCTTCTCGCAACACTGGGGCAAATGAGATCAGAGCCGAGAACAAAGAAATCTAATCGCACATGCTGCTGATGTGCCGATGCTCATGAAGACAATTGCATTTTTGTGCACCTGTCACGGTTTTTCTGTGTTGCTGCAGCCGTCGTTGCTCAGAAGCAGTTCCAGACAACAGGAGAGGGATCTGATGTCAGCTCCGCTGTGGATCATCTAACAAAAGACAAACATGGTAGGAGGCTGGGATTATTCAAGTCGTTCTGCCACGGAGCTACTGCTTCCACATTTAACAGATAAGGGCTATTGTTTACAGGACCACACAGACACACAATGGGAAGAAATACTGAGACGGGAGCAAAGCGCTAAAGTTAGATTTTTTTAGGCTGCCGGATATAAAAGAGGATTGGTGTTTGTTTTCATAGAAAACTTATTTTAAATACTTAAAATATATTTACAATTATGATGAATGCTTTTTTCCCTTTACATTAGGGCCAAAGTTAACACCTACTGAAGAAGACGAACTGATGAAGAAATGGCAAGAGATTCTTGGTCCAAATAACGAAGTTGTGGTAAGGATTTATTATATATAAATATATGTGTGTGTGTGTGTGTGTGTGTATGTGTGTGTGTGTGTGTGAAAGAGTCAGCATATTTAAAAAACAAAAGATATTTAGCACCTCGCGAGTTGTCATGCTGGTGTTATAGTTCCTTGGTTCCTCTGCAGGTGGCTCAGGTGGAGAAGTTTACTGAGAACAGCGGCCTGGGCATCAGTCTGGAAGCCACCGGTGGTCATCATTACATCCGCTCAGTCCTTCCCGAGGGACCAGTCGGCCGCTGTACAAAGTTGTTTAGTGGGGATGAACTGCTGGAGGTAAACTTTTGCTCAAAGAAGTAACACCGTATTCTTAATCTAAACATTGATTTCAGGGGATTTGTTCATGCTTTCATATGATGTAGCACTAAGGGTTTTTTGTACAAATGGCTGCTGTAACAATAAATAAATCTTTACTTTTTTTTTCTTTTAGAGAAGTTAAAAATGTAATTGTTTTGTCAAGAAGAAAATATTACTGGTTATAACTGAAATGATTCCAAAAGTAAATGTGTTCAACATAAGTGCAATACAGGAACAGCATCAGGAGTTTCTCCAAAGCTCTAAGCTTGTCTATATTTAAATCTCTAAAACAAATCTGTAATTTCCAAGTCTACACAGTCTCATCAGTAACTTAGAGCATTTTTAGAAATCTGTAATGTGGAAAGCTTTTTTTTTTTTAGAAAACTTTGTTTACATGAGACAAAAACACACTAGTTTTGCACAGTATCCGAAAGTGGACAGGGACTAATTTACTTTTCTTCATAAGATAAATAAACCACTGTGTCTGAACTTGGGCATGTTGCTTCCTCAGGGCCAAGTCTAGTTCTTTAATAGTCCCGGAGAAACCTGTGATGTTCAGCAGAAAATGTTTTCCAGCTGTTGAGCCTCACTAGAGTGGATTTTCTCACCTAACACCAGGTGTTAAGAGTGTTCAAAGCATTAGTACCGCAATCTAATTTCCTAATACAACCCGACTCTGAAGTGTTTATTTGCTCAAGTCAAAAGTATTGGAGCTTTGTTTGTAGAGAACAGACTGTTGTTCTCAGGAGTTAAAGCTTAAAGATAGTTAAGCTTTAACTTAACTAAAGCTTAACTCAAACTTAAGTTTGAGGAGTTAAAGCTTAAAGATAGTTAAGCTTTAACTCCTATAATATAGGAAAATAACAAAATTCAGTCAGTTTGGCATGTTGGAAGTCATTGATCAGTTGCAATGAGTGATAAAAAGGTGGAACTCCTACTAAAAATCTTTATTAATAAATATATTTATGGTAATAATTGAACTCATCCAATGATCTGACCTTCAACAATCGCCATAGTGACTGCATTTCCAACATCTGGTGTGGTTATGCAGATGGTTTTGCTGATGATTTTGAAATCAAGAAGAGAAGGTGTAGGTGGTTTTTGGTCCAATATTTTAAAGCTAGACTTTCTCGACAATCCAAATCAAATTATTGGTTTGATATTTTGTTATTTTAACAGTCACAGTACATCTGAATCATGATGTGCTCAGAAGTGAAGTGGTTGCCTGAAAGTCAGGCCTGAATGTCAGGTCTGATTTAAAAGAAACAAAAAAAGGAGCCTCCACGGGTTCCAAAGTTAACACTGAGCTCTTCCTGTTTAGGTGAATGGGATTTCTCTGATCGGAGAGACCCATAAAGAGGTAGTGAGAATCTTGAAGGAGCTTCCCATCTGTGTGTACATGACGTGCTGTAGACCTGCTCCAGATCTCCAGATAGATATGGATACAGTCCAACCAGAACCAGATGCTTTTCCTACAGAATATAAACTGAAGGTAAAGTCATATGTTTGTCTTTTTCTACATCGCTGTAACAAAACATTTGCTGTGTTTAAAGAAAAAGACAAAAAAAACTAACAGCCTATAAAGTTTTAGTAGCACATTAAGTAACATATTCATGCATTTAGAGCCTGGAGAAAGAAATTTAAAGAAAACCTGCCCAACCTGACTGTCAGTGGCTGCTTTGGCTTTCCTCCTTGATAGCCACGATGGATTAAGACGTACTGATAAAAACGGGAGGCTTAAAGTTTATTAGAAACAGTTTCAGCAGCAATACCTCAGCAGTTGCCAGCATCACAGAGATATGAGACATCAAATACAGCTTTCCTTTGAGCAGAGGGGTTTTTCATCTCTGTAGCTTTATCTGTGATAATGTTCCGAGAGCAGAGCATCCCAGAGATATTTCCCCTTTTTAACTACTGCCAGAAACCTGATCCACAAACAGACTTAGAGGGTAGGGAGCCTGTGAGCTGGGAGGGAAAGGAAGGACGGCGTGCTGTCTCATTGTGGTTTTGGGTTTTTCCTCTCCCTGCAGAATAACATCAGCAGTGCACTGGTTTCTGAAGTTTCAGAGGCGAATGACATAGAAGATCCACAGGATACAGTTACTGAAGAGGCAATTGGATCGCCTTTGGCCATGTGGGAGATGGAGATCCAGAATATCGAGCTGGAAAAGGGAGAAGGGGGATTGGGATTCAGTATTTTGGACTACCAGGTGGGACGTCTTCCTTTCAAAATCTGTGAGAGGAGCGGGTTTTTGTCTCGTTTAGAGTAAATCTCTCGTTTCTGAGTTTTCTAACTTCTAACGCGATGGAGATCGCCCGGTGATGTTGCCGTTTTTGCCGCCAGGACCCGCTGGACCCCTCCAAGACGGTGATCGTGATACGCTCGCTTGTTCCGAACGGGGTTGCGGAGACGGACGGCAGGCTTCTGCCCGGCGACCGACTCATGTATGTGAACAGCACAAACCTGGACAACGCCACCCTCGAGGATGCCGTCCAGGCACTCAAGGGGGCCAAGGTTGGAAAAGTCCAGATTGGAGTCGCCAAACCTCTGCCGGTAAGCAACATTATCTCGATTCTTACTTTTGATTTTATTTCAGAGCCGTGTGAAATACTAAAAATGCACTGCCGATCGTGGCTTGTAGTTTAAAGAGGGCGCAAATGTCCTGGAATTAGTTATTTAATTTTCCAGCCACCGTGAGACTTGAGGAGTCGGACCTTTTCATGTCACAAAAAGTTGGGCCCAGTCACGAGGGCTCAGCTTACGGAGAGCTTGAATTTTTTATGCAGGAAAAAGTTGTGGAGGTAGGCTGCATGGTGTAGCGTTCCACCCAACCCCTCCGTCTCAAAGGGCGACCAGCCCGGAACACTTTGCACGTTCAGTTTCATTATGTTAGGGAATTTTCCATGAGCATCCACCCTCTTGAACACTTAAACAACTTGAAAGCACCTGTTATAACAGCAGGTCCACCGGACAGCATGTTTGCTGCTCCGGGCTCCCGAGATCTTTTTGCTATATTAAAAAAAACCAAAAAAAACAAACAGCTTTTCTTTTTTTTTCTCCTACTGTAGAGATGCATTTTCCTGCATTGAATGTGCTGTTGGATTACTCAGCAAGACCTCTGGGCTGCCGGGGTTAGCTGGATTACTGAGCTGTAGGGAGCTCTCCTGCAGGATGTGGAATGTGCTTCTGAGGGTTTTTTTTTGTCATATTGCTTTGACTCTGATGTGTGTGTGTGTCTGTGCGTGTGTGTGTTATCTTCCCTGTTTGCCTTGATGCTTTTCATATACAGATCCTTGCAAAAGTTACAGCCCTGGAACTTTTCCCACATTTTATCATGTTACCGCAAAACTTTAATTGTTTTACTGGGATTTTATTTCATGAACTAACACAAAGTAGATGGTAATTGTGAAGCACTCCACTAATTAAGCCCGTGTTGCTTATTCCTATCACTCAATCCTTCATTTATAAGGGGAATAATTTGTGGAGTGGGGAAGGATTGAGAAGAAATTGCTGTCCAGATGTTGTTGACAGATTTATCTGAGGTATCCTTGGAGATAAGAGGGTTAGTTAGATATACACAGATTAATATTTGTAAGTTAATATACAACATATTATAAATATAGCTCATAGTCTGAGGTTGAAAAGTGAGAAAATCTGAACAGGTTCAAAGGGTTTGAATATTTTTCCAAGGCTCTGTGTTTTTTATGAGCTGAATCAATCAAGATAAGGAGCTTTTGACTGAGATTTCTTTCTGAGCTTTTCTGTTTCAAAAATATTCTCATTTAGTTTTTTTTTGTTTTTTTTTAACCTCAATCAATCCTAACCACTTCTTTTCATCTCCACCCCATACTAATTCTTTCATCACTAGACTTGGTAACAAAGAAAAATCTCATTCCATAAAACTGGAGACACTGAAAGAATTTCTCCACTTTCCTAGGGAATATGTGGATATTCCCAATCTCCACACCCTTTTGGTGAGCAGGAAATACCTTCATCACCCATCATCCATTCATTTGACTTCAGCAGTGTTTTGATTGAAGAAGGAGAGGAAGGAGGACTGACTGAGGGCGTCCTTTACCGAGCAGAACCGGCATTGGTTAGTTAGCTTTTGGAGAAAAAAACAACTGCAAAAAAATAAATAATGAGAACACTTGAAAAGAGAAGCAGTTTGTGTTTCACTGTGATATTTGCTTTTGTCTAATTATTACAAAACGTGGTCTGCTTAGTTGAAATTATGTAACAGTTTAGGGTATTTTGACAGAAAAAAAAAGTCATCAATGTTACAATGTGTTTTAGGTTATTTTGCTGTTGCATATTCACAACATAGCTTTTTGTAGCTGCAAATCATGCTCAATAACTCACATTATTTTAGAGTCTCACGTAGGTTTCAATCCGTTATCCCAGATTGACACAAGTGAAGGAGACCTATCTGATGATAAGGTGTTAGATCCTACTTACTCTGGGATGGAGGACGACACGTTCCAGGCGTCGATGATCGCTCTGCACGGCAGCAGCTGCAGTGCTGACTTGGATTGCCTGCAGTCGTCCACACCCAAGGTAAAGAAAAACATTTCTCAAGTCACAAACGCCTGGAATAATTAAAACACTCTGTGTTTCATGCCTTCAGAGTGCTGAAACGATTTTTTTTTTTTAATATTTTTTTTTACTGTTTTTACAACCTTTTTGAGGGGTTTTCCCAAGGAACTACAGTAATTTTTTATCAGACTTTAATAGGATGGTTTTGTGCTCTTGTTTTGGAGCCTGTAGTTTCTCAGCACTAATGGAATCCATCAGCGGCTGCAATTCCAGCACTACGTTGTTGAAAAGTCAAGAAAAAAGTCCAGGATATAGAGCTCTTTTCGTATATTCAGATTTTCTAACATGCCCAAAATGTCTATGGGGAAGTTTTGACTCTATATCATCATGTGTTGGCAAATGTTGGTTCTGTTGCAGAGCAGGATTGGCACTTACACATTGAAATTGCCCAGCACTCACTCCTGGGGAGGAGAGCACACACCTCCAACTTGCTCATGACCCTCAGCCGTTTGTTGTGAGGCCAAAGGAAGTTGTAACTTTAAAATCCTCAACTACATATAATTTTTTCGCTCAATCTAACAAGTGAATAAGTTAAGCAAGCCACACAACTCTTCTGAGTGGAGACATCATGACGCAGCAGGCAGACTGAGGGAAGCTGACGACTATAGGCAGAGGACTTAACTCACTTAGCTTTTTTCTTTGTATGTTTTACAATCAGAAAACCTCCAGATATTTGTTATAAACGCCAGATTTTTCACTTGAATACCATAAAGCTGCTACCTGTGTTTGTATGTGCAGAGGATGAGAATACAAAAGGGAATGAGAATACTTAGACAAGGCCAAGCCTTTCAAAACATGGCCTTAAGTCTGATCTTAAGACAAAGTCCAATGTCAGTCTCTAAGTAAGACTAGTTTCCCAACTGAATGTTAGATTAAGACATAAGTAGTTTTTTTTTTAAAAGAGAAAATCAGACATTTTCAGTTTTCTCGGCGGTCAGCGCTGACCGTGTTTACCAGAACGTCCTGATTAATTGATGATGTTCCAGGTCAGTCTGAAGGGACAAACATGTTCCTTGATGTCTGCAAACAGATTATAGCATTTGTTTCGGGTCAGACAGTTCAGCCTTCAAGATGTGCTTTTCTTTTAAAGACAGACAACACGCCTGCTGATCATTCTCACAGCCAAGGTCAGTTTTGTCGGCTTCCCGGCATTTATCTAAGGCCACATTCTTCTCCCTTATGTTAAAGGTTCTAGTTTTAAACAAGTAAATGGCTTTGGAGAGTTCTTGTGTAAAATCACAAAATTTGAAATGAGTTGTTAAGTAACACCTTGCATGTTACTTAATGAATGAATTGACTGTTTGCAGACACATTTCAATCCTAGTTGGGGTAAACTGGACTTCATGGTGGCTTACAAAAGTATTTAAAGCCCTCAAGTTTCTTCCAATTTGATCACCTTACAGGCCTCAGTCTTAGGTGGAGAGTGATTCTGAAGTAGCGAGGAAATGATGCATTAATAATGCAACGTTTTTAACTAATAATGTTGTGTGTGTTGAGCCAAAACTGTGCTCAAGAAACACACCACATACTGGTGGTCTGTTACAGGCTGGGGTTTTTTGTCAGTAGGTTAGAAACGTATGTGTTACATGATGTAACAATTGTGGCTCTAAATTAGTTTTTGCTGAACTGAGGGGGGAAAAAAATCTCTTTGGATTGTGAAGGTTGCAGACCCCTGATCTAAACCTTTCTATTGTGGCTCTGGCTTTATATTCAAGGTTGAAATCTTGCTAGAAGGTGAGCCTTATACAGTAACAATGGGCTCTTGGCTGCTTCCCTGTTGAATTCCCCACTTGCCCAAACTGTCAGTTTCAGTAGCTTCCCCATCTTGGTATGTTTGCAGCTGTGCTGTAGTCTTTCCATATTAAGATGATGGATTGAACAGAGAGATTTGGATACCGTTTTATAACCCAACAGTGGTTTGAGCTTGTCCACAACTTTATCCCTGCTGCGTTCCTTGGCCTTCATGATGCTTTTTGTTCACTAAAGTTCTTTAAAAGACTTCAGAGGCCTAAAGTAAAAAAGAAAACTTTACTCATTTTTATTTATCAAATATTTATTTGTAACAAATGCTGAAAATGTTACCTCATTTGCTTCCAAATTAAAAACATGCTGTCTTCTTACTTTTACTCTTAGAACTCAATCAGTTTATTCTCTGTAAAGATTTTTTTTATTTCTGAGCCACACTCTAACCTTTATTTTCAATAAAGCTGGACTGCTTTTATAATAAAAATGTAGAATTGAAGTTCATTTCACCCTTTAGATCAGCCTTTTTCTCTAACCATTAAAGGCTTTTCTGTGGCTCGTTAAAAAAGAAGAGCAAGCCGGATGGAGCCCAGTGTGATTTATCCTCCCTGAGTGGATGTTCATTCATCTGCCATGCTTTGTTTCACTGTAGCTGACAGCCCGTCTCCACGTGTTGGACGAACACCCCAGCTTCGGAGACGACGCTCCGGCGTTCTCCACGGAGAAGTCAGCCTCTTACACTCCAGCGACTTTGTCAGGTCACATCCTGGCGATTAATACCATTCTAAGCAGCTCGGATCAATACTTGGCGAAGCACCCGGGCGAAGAACAAGAACCAGTCGGGTGCTCAGACTCCTACGGCCTGTTTGCGGAGATAGAGGCCAAACACATTGACCAGGAGGAACCCGTGGAGCAGCCGCTCTGTCTGATCGAACCGGTCATCTCTTTTAGAGATACGGAAGACACAACGGTAACTTCAGTTCTTTCACAATCAGCTTTCGGGGGGTTTAACTAAGCCATCGAAGTTACTTTATCTCTGTTCATTGCTTTTTCTTTTTGCTTATTTAATGTTGTGCACTTTTGACTCAATAAACTTCTCTTAGTTAAAGCATCCTCTCAGATTTTGATACACAAAAGTAAGAGATGAATTGCTCAAAATTAATTTTGACATTCAAATCGCTTCTTTCTACTCGAGTGGGAGCCGCGTTTGGAATCCGCTTTAGTATTTTTACAAATTTGTCATGAACAAATGTGTTGAATTATCACTTTTAGGATGAGGAGAAAGCGACTGTGAAAAAATCTGCTGAAGACGACGACAAAGCAGCTCTGACCTCTGGGAGCAATTTTGAAAGGACCATCACAGTTGTCAAGGGCAACTGCAGCCTTGGTGCGTGTTCAGTTCTTCACATTCTTTGAATTATTTGTTTTCTTAGTTTTCCTTTTCCTCTCCTGCCCCACGGGGGGTTAATGAAGTGTCAGGCCTGAAAGCGGCAGCTGGCCTTTAATTTTTGTCTTTGGCTTTATAAAATGTAATTTTTCAGGCAGAAATGATAGCAGTAATATCTTGTAGTTTTTGTACTTAGTGAGGATGAGTCTGCTGCTATGCGAAGCATTAGCATTTAAAAAAATGCCGGAGGGGATCTTTCTAGCAAAGAGGAACTAAAGTTTGAACTTTAAGACCAAATGCGAGTTTAAAATGGTCTCTTATTTAGCTTTATTGCACCCTTTAAAGGCCTGTTTAGAGTAAATAATTAATATATCTTGCCTACAGACATTGTTTTTTTTTTCTGTTTCCAGTGCACATTTTATTATGTCATGGTCAAAAATTTACACAACACTGTTATTTCCGTTAACTATATAAATAAATGGGTGGTCAGTTATCCAGATAAGCTTTGACGCATTACTCCAGTTTCTAGGATGTTTTCTTATGGCACAAATATTAAAGTGGTTATTACATATTATGGCACAAATATGTAATAACCACTGCTTGTGAGTGTGTGTTTGTCTGATACAAGTGTTAACAAAGCCACGTTTTACCATCTGCTCTAAAGGGATGACAGTGAGCGCCATGAAAGACGGTCTGGGGATGGTGATCCGCAGCATCATCCACGGGGGGTCCATTAGCCGCGACGGTCGTCTGGGAGTGGGCGATCTGATCCTGGCCATAAACGGAGAGCCCACCACCAACCTGTCCAACGTCCAGGCTCGTGCCATGCTCAGGAGGCACTCTCTCATTGGGCCAGACCTCGGGTAAGAGGCGGAGTGGCTCAGCGCATTAGTGTGCACGAAACTTGACAGAATTATGCAGCATTACATAAAGATGATGACACATTTTCAAAACTGTAAGGGTTTTTTTTATTTATCTTTTTGTGACCGAGCGGCAATGTGGCGTGCAGATGATCTTCTCGCAAAAATCACGGTATTCGTTTAAGCACGTGTACATTTATCCAACAAGTTTGTGGTTGCTTTGTTTTTACATCCTTCTCCTGACTGCAGACGAGAAAAGTTTTCAAAAGACTCATTGTAATCTCGTTTTACGTCACACAAACGTGCAAAATGGGTGCGCACACTTTTTAGACGGACAAATTATCCTCAGTTTCTGAGCTGCTGAACCCGAGTACCATATTCCCACAATCACTTTGAGTCCTTGTTGAACCTGCAAATGAATTAGACGTGTAATTATGATGTTTTCATAAATTCTGCTTGCTGAACTAAACTTGGCAGTTTGTTAGCTTCGGTGCATAAAAAGCCAACTCTTCACATTCTAGATCTGCTTGTGCACCCGAGGACGATCTGTGCCCGTTTTATGTGTGAGTATGACTAACTTCCACGCCGACGGATTCTCAAAAAGACGCTGACGCTTTGGTTTTCCTTTGTTTTTTGTTTGTCTGGTAAGAGGTTTATCCAGAAGGATTAGGTCACTCAAGTGGTAATTTGTTTTCAATTTAAGAGCGGAAAAAAAATGTCTGAGGTAACAAAGTGAGGACGATTGAATCCTAAAACATCCACCTGGATAAATCTCGTCAGGCTGTGTCGCCTATTCATCCTACTAAACCTGCTGCCTGAAGTCATTTTCTTTCTAAAACCATTAAACGCCTTTTCATAACTCACTTTTTCACATGCGTCCCTGACATTTTGCTCACTGCATGTTTTGATGATTTTAATGAAGCAGCTCATCTTTCCCATTTTTTTGTAGGATTAATTTTCTTCCCCTGTCTGCATGCCATCAAGTTTAAAAAAAAAAGCGAAGAAAAAAAAAACAATTGCACCCATCTGCTGAAGATCTGTCAGCCTTACTCTGATGTGTTAATGTGCCCTTGAGAATCAGCTTCTCTGAATTGTTTTCAGATGGATTTGCGAGTAGATGGCAGTTTGTCACCCATCTCTCAGCTCGGCTCGTTCGACGTACGAGCCGTCTGCTCTCTTTCAATTAATAATAGATTAAAAGAATCCTCTGGATTTGTCACGTTTGTCCCACAATGGGTGACTGAAGACTTGATTTGCTCAGACTTATATGAAGGTAAACAGCTGTTTTCAGCAGTCAGGTGTCAAAGTCCTGCATATATAATTCATGGACGTTTCACCTTGAGCTTGTTACGAGGAGAATGTGTTTACTGGAAGGCACAGTGGGTTTGGTTTTGAAAAGCCAGCCTCAGACTGTAAATGAGAACAACTGCAATGTTGTTCTCTATTTATAGTAAACAGAGCACATTTTAGTCACGAACAGAGTTATTAATTTTCACTAAAGGTGGAAAAATGAGTTTTTAAGTATGAATTTGGGTTTGTTAATTAAAAAAAAGAATTTGTGAACATATCCGTGTGTGTGCATTTGGGTTTAGTGTTACATACGTCCCTGCTGAGTACCTGGAGGAGTACAAAGCCAGCCTCGAGCAAGCAAAGGATGATATCTTCACTGAGACGCTTCAAGAGTAAGTTTCCATCCCACACACAAGGTCTCCAGCCAATGCCTGTCATTAAGATGAAATGTATAATGCCATAAAACATGTTCTGTTTGTTTAATTTGTTTTGGGTCAGCAAGCAAATTTCAGTAGCAGACAAAGTTGACCTGAGTTAATACAGAAAGCATTTTTTCCCCCAAGTTATGTGTTGATTTATATATTTTTTAATTCTTACTTATTGCAGAATGCTGTCAGTTTTTCTGTTGTGCTGATTAACCCTGTTTATGGTGGGGAGTTGAATAATTTCCATTTCAGCTAAAAGAAACCTTTGATATCCTTCACAATGTTCCAGCCTGGAATTGGTTTCATTCCATCATTTGAAGCATAAGTTGAGAAAGCTGTTATTTATTTAAATGTCATTTTATTTAAGTCCTTATTATTGGACCTGGAGATACGCTGATCAACCGAGGTTTTTCTAAGGACTATAACATATTTTGCAGGTTCTTTAATGATGTTGTTAGTTTTGAGTCTAAAAAGGAAAGGAAGGAATTAAACTATAGTCTTTGGATCAAAACATGCATCCCTAACCTTTATTGGATTTGTATTAAACTAAAAGTAATAATAATAATAATAATAAATCCCAGGACATGGTGTTGCTTGTTGTATTTGCAGAACAAAAATAGTTTGAATTCTTGATTTTGGTGCCAAAATCCAAAGATTACTGATTAAAGGCGATCAAGAGAAGCTCAGCCAGTCTTGATCTAAAGCCAGTTGATTAGTGCACCTTTCATCTGAAATTTAATAACAGATTAGGTTGCCGCATGTCTTTCATATTAAAATCATGCACCTATCCAGACTGACATGTCCAGAGCTCTCAGTCATCTTACAGCCCCTTTATTTTATAGGATAAGTACAGATGTTTACAATAAATCTCTCACGGGAGATGGTCAGTGTGGTTAAAATCTGAGATGGGACAAGCTACCTTTAGCAAACTTGATGGCAAAACTTGAAGTTTTGTCAAGATATCAACATTCATTTATCATCTTGGATTTTACCTATATTTCTTATCTGACTTTGTTTACTCCAACAACTTTAGGATGCCTTGAAATGACATTTGTTGTGAAGTGGCGCTAAACGAATAAACCAAATTTAATTTGCTGTTTCCTTAAAGACACAGTCTTGACGGATAAAGTTTGTCTTATATGTCTGCAGCTTTAATAAATTTGAAAATGTATGCATATCATTTAATGTCTCTAGCTTCAATATAATACTCTTTCCCACCTCATTACGTTTCTAGAGATATTCCCAGCCTCCCGGAGCGTGAAGACGGCGAGGGAGAGGAGAGTTCCTCATACAGCAACTGGAATCAGCCAAGGAAGTAAGTATACCCTTAAAAGTCTCAACTGTAATTGTCTGAACACATTTCATCAGCACAAATGGCCCCGGCTTTTAAATGATAATTATGAAAAATGGGGACGCTGCCTTTTCTCAGAGTGGAGCTTTTCAGAGAGCCTGGTAAGTCCCTGGGGATCAGCATCGTCGGCGGCAGAGGGATGGGCAGCCGCCTGAGCAACGGGGAGGTGATGAGGGGCATTTTCATCAAGCACATCCTGGAGGACAGCCCTGCTGGACAAAACAGGACTCTAAAGACTGGGGACCGGATAGTGGAGGTAATGAAGCATCTCAGTTCAGCGAGAGGTGATTTTCAGTTACCAGTTTATGCTGTTTATTTGTATCTTTACGACGCTTTTGTTTCAGGTGGATGGCGTAGATTTACGAGACGCAAGTCACGAGGAAGCAGTGGAGGCCATACGGAAGGCAGGCAACCCCGTTTCCTTCGTGGTCCAGAGTATTATTCACAGAGCCAGGGTGAGTTTGTGAAATGGAGCCCAAACTAAGTGCTATTTAGCTTCCTCGTAATATAAAGGTCACCGCTGCCCCATGTTGCCTGTTTTTCTTTACCGCATGGGACAATTTATTCTCTTTTCAGGCTATTTAGGGGGATTTTCAAAGCTAAAAAAAAGTGCTATTTGTGTGCCACCACTGTACTACAGTGGCTCTTAGCAGGCTGAAAGTAATTTTCAAACATTTTGTTTCTAAGAGCAACATATCCTGCTCGGAATATTAACTACGGTACAAAGCTTTAACCTTTTTAAAGAGCCCCTCGTTTAAAAATCACCACATCAACAACACCGTTTGTTGTTTGAAAGTGCCCTCAGGCCTTCAAACCACCAGTAAGTACCTTCCTGCTGGGGCTGCCGCTGGCCTGGCTTCAGTACCGTATCGCTCTCAGTCAGATGCCTCTTCATTTTCACATATTCCCTTCTGCTTTTGCTAACAATTTATTTCTCATTAGGCACGTTGTGACTCATAATCTAACACAGAGAAGACTACGTTCAAGCGTGTACAGCAGTTACCATCCCTGTTAGAAATGTGTTAAGACCTTGAGATAGGTGATTCTTTTAGGCTGCACATTTATTCGAGCCCAAAAACTGTTTGTTGTGAGAAAGAACACTGAGAACCAGGTTGAAGAAGACAAAAGTGAAGGTTTAATGTTGAAAAAGTCCAGATGCAAGCAGCTCGGGGGAAACAGACAGGCGCCGTGACACTAGGAGACTTAACACTTGACGAGGATCCGACAAGAGACAAAGACAACAGGTGGACTTAAATACACAGGGAGGGTTATCAGGGAATGAGACACAACTGGGAAGCAATCAACAGGGAAGACAGGACAGGAACAGGACTAAACACAGGAAACCTCCAAAATAACTACACCAAAAACACCGAACACAACAAAATATTTAAATGAGTTTCTAAGACTCACTTGTTTACTATAGTTTTTTTTCTATTATACAGACATGAGTTGTGTCACTTCTAATATAGTTTTTTGAGAAATAAAGCAATTGTTTACAACGCATAATTTGCAAGTTCACACTTTTGTTTTAGGAGCATGGTACAAAACGTTTGCTTCTATTTTCAAAAATAAACAACAACAAAAATACTGCAGTGATGGTTATCATGTTAGACTTCCTGTCACCGTGCTGTTGATCACCTTTGCTTTAGTGACCATTGGATCGTCTTAAGGCACATGTGTTTCAGGGGATTCAGACACCAAATATAATTTAAAAAAAAGAAATAAATCTGGTTTGTGAAAGGATCCCAGTAAGTTTAGTGGCAGATCCTCATTCATACCTGAAATGAAAAGGCATTATAAATACTATTGTTATGTAAACTATATTATGAGTTGCCTCATTCCTGCATCTCTCCTCCTCTACTCGACTCTCTCAGCCTGAGTCGATACATAGCCCAGCTCCATCTCCCGCTGTGGAGAAACGCGCCGCAGCTTTCACATGCATGCCAAATCGCGCACGCCAGGTAATCCATCTCTCTCCTTTTGCCTCCTCCATCTCTGTTGCATCACCCATCCATCACATGTAATCTTGGTCGTATTATCTCTCCTGTCTCCCTCGTTCTTTTTGTGTCTCACACTGCTTAGCCAAGTCCCTCTTCTTTAGTTCTGCATTTGACATACAAATAATGTTTGCTCTTATGTATATGAAGTAGAATTGGAAGTTTTCTCCAGAGAGAAACAAAAAAAAGAAAAGAAGGGAAGGTGTGTTTTTATCTGGCGTCATGCAGCTCTGTTCTCTTGCAGAATAATGCGGCGTTAACTCAGAGTTGAGGCACAATGATGATGAAATGCCATTGTTACATTATTTATAGACACTCAGCTGTACGGTTTCAGGGTTGCCAACTTTCTCGCAAGAGGTTTCTCAAATATGAGTCAAGAAGCGAGTCTTAAACACAATAAATCTTTTGGGAGGTGGAGGGTGCTGTACATCTCAGGTGAAATAGTACTCAGCAAAAGCTGTGGGTTGCTTTTTTATATAATGTTCAGGTTATGAGCAAAGAAAAATGACTAATTGTTGACATAAAACAGTGAGTGTGACGGCTTATTTATATTAAATATATAATCTATTTTGTGCCAATGACGAATCAAAGCACTTTACATAAAAAAATACATCTTGTTGTTTAGAATCCAACTGTGTCCAAATGCAATTCAAATCAATATAATTGTTTCAATGCCAGACAGCCAGATAGTTAAATGCAACTTTCAGCAGAACGAGACTTAGCATGAGATAAACTGGATAAGGTGCATCTTCTGTTGGAAAGAGGAACAATAGAGAAGACATTTAGTGACGCTGCACCTTTAGAGTAAGAAGCAGTAGAGAAGGGCTGGATGTCCTTAGCTTCAATCAAGTAATGTAGCACAACTAGATGGTTGTGTAACTGGGTAACAAAAGAAGGACCTTCCAAAAAATGTCATCCGGCTTCAAAGACATTTTTGGTCATAAATTTCACAAAAGTGTATTAATTATTTAATTTCACACACAAAAAAAGCTAACTAAAATGAAGCCAGTATTTTCCAAATGCGCTGATTGTTTTAAATTTTTCACCCATTGAAAAGTGTTAAGTAGAGGGAATGCATTTTCTGATTGCTTTTGCCTTCAGATGAAACAAACAGTGGATTTTTCCACAAAACGAGGAAAAGTTGCGGTCCACTAAATCATCCAAGATTTTCTATGATTGTTAACAAGACACATCAAGAATCCTCCATGTTTCATCAGAGGCACTTTTATGAAGTGGTTGAAAAGGTGAGCCCCCCAAAAAGCATTTAATTGCGAAAGAAATGCCTGAAACGGTCCAGCTGTTCATGGAAAACCTCTGCTGTCACACATTAAAATTGATATCTATACATGTTTTGCTTATCCTCTTTGTGTTTTCAAGTTTGTCTTTTCATATTTCGTACTGCATATAATTTTTATTGGGTTGCATAAAAATAAAAAGAGGGATGTAATGTTTAAGGCTTTTACTGAAAGGGTTTGTTATTTCCTCTTGCCTGCATTTTTGAAAGGTATTTACACAAAGCACTGTGTTCTAACTTGACAAAAAAAATTATGCTTTTTTTTTTATCTGCTAAACAAGCCTTCAATCGGCTGTGTTTGTGTTGAACTCAAATACAAGGTGAAATTTCTTCTGCATGGAAGAAAGAAACAATGTATTTTTTTTTATAAAAGCCCAGCAAATAATAGAGAAGAAAAAAACCATAAGAAAGGTGATGGGGAGATAAACTGTGTATAAAAGAAATATCTCTGCAGGAAAACACAAATATCCCACAGAGCTAGAAACTTTCTGCAAGAAGAATGGATGAAAAACTCCCCAAGCTTTACCTTATTAATTTTTATTTACAAGTTAATAAAATTTCCTTTGCATTATCCATGTACTCCAGTATGTGGTGATTCAGTCATTTTAAAATGCTGTTCAAGATTCCAGCTGTAATTTTTTCCGTCCTATATATTTAGGATTCTCCACAGTTTTTGGCTCCACCTTGTTTTTAACAGCCTGGATAGAAAAAACTATTCCAACAAAATCCCTAGTGGAAAAATTATTTAAAGATTATTATCAGATTTCTATTGAAGATGTTAAATTCAACATATGTCTCCACTTACGTTAACCTCCAGGGTTTCTGTGGGGTGATGAAACTTATTTTCATGCATCTTTTTAGATGTTGGGAGAAAAGGTGTGGTAAACTTTTTAGACTGTGGGAAGAAAATGCCTGTTGGATTTCAATGTTTTTTATTGCATTAAACATGTAAAATGGTGGTCAAGCAAATTTTAAATTAATTGTACCAATTCTGCCAGTAGAACTGGTCTAATTCCCAGGTAGAATTTTGACAGGATTTAGTTTTTACTTTTAATATTTAACCAAATATTTGAGCACGTATGTATAATTTTACCCCAGGTGGGAGGGATGACGTCGTTAAAGTCAACGCACTCATTCAGTTATTTTTAGAATTCATTAAAATTATGAGTGAAATATAATTTCAGCCCAAGTAAGAAGCTGTTTAAGTGCATCATTAAAAGGCCAAAATTAACAGCATCCGTGGCCCCGATGGCCAAAATACAAGCGATAATGTGCGCCGCTGTCATTTGGGGGGGGAATAAAAAATCTGTCCAGTCACTTACTCAAAGTCATTGAGTTCCTCTAAAAAACTGTAATTTATTACCCTTGGCTGTAAAGTAAAATGCAGATCATTCAGGGACCAGTTGTGCCGTGTAAAATGCATCCTATCTGTTCAACCTTGAGCTCTTTCCCCTTAAGATCCTGATAACTTCTTTTGCGAGCAATAAATAATCTCAAGGTAACCTGCAGGTATCTTTAAACATTTTGTTAAAGTGCTTCAGAGAAAGTGGCCCCTCTCCAGTTTTTTTTTTATTTTTATGTGAAGGAAATTCCTTTTCTCAAGCAAACCGTTCATTTTAATGGTCACTAATTCAAATGAAGCCTTTTTGTGCTCATGTACGTCCTCTTTGTTCTTCTCCCTTCCAGCTTTTGATTGGATTCTGTCATTAAGTCAAAGACATCCCGTTAAAGTGTGATGTTGTCAGCTTGTCCGTCTTGTGTTACTGTTTAGAAGCCGCCCCTGCCCTTTCTGCAGCTAAATAGCCGCCGTGACTCCGGCCTTTGCAGCACTAATCAAAGCTCCTTAGCGCCTGCCCTCCCTCAGGTTAGAAAGCCACCCCTGTGTCTGTGTCCACTTTCCACTTGACCTTCTGTTCTGCTCTGACTTGGGAAATCAATGTTAACAAGCTGCACATTCGGAGTGAAAAAGTGTATTAAAGAAGAGAAAAAATATATATAAGTATGTTGAGGTTTACCACAGCAGGGCACTATTATTGAGGAAAATATCAGAAAGACAAATATTTTCTTTTTTCTTAATTCTTTGGACATTTTCTAGCTTGGTTTCTCCAGTCAGAAGAGAACATATTCTATTCTTATTCTCATTTGCAAGTTAACCATTTTCCCTTCCCGTCTTTTCTGTTTGGCTTCATCAAACAAAAGATCAAGTAATATTTGAGAGCTTTTTACTCTGAGAGCTTTTTCTTTTCCTCCTGACTCCCATGTTTGATGGGGAGTTTGGTTTATTATCACACCTCAAGCATTATTACAAAAGGCCTGGAGTCTGTATGAGAAAGACAACTTGCTTTGAAAGATGGCGACAAAAGATTTGAACGGACCTTAAAGTAACTTTGTTTTAGGTTGTCAAATTCTGGACAAAGCCTTTTTAAGCCAGATTGTTTTTTTCTTTTTCGTCTTATATATATA
>CAEGAF010192410.1:0-46554 GCA_903067075.1 Micropoecilia bifurca | reverse complement strand
GAAACAGTACAAACTGTAGCTTACATGCATTAGTAAAGTAAATAAAGTGAACCAAGTTCCTGCTCTGAATAGTTTGACACCTTTTTAACCTGAACGTCTGAAGGAATCACTCTAAGCCTGATGACCTGGTGAAGCAAGCAGTGAGTGAACAAGGTGACAGTTGGATGTTATGATACTTGCAGATGAATATCAGTCTTTTTCTAGGAAAGAAAATATCGATATATATCACAATAATGATATTATTATACAGCCTTAATTTAAATACACCCAGCTTTTCTATGTTTTTTTCATTTTGTGCTTTTTAAAAAATGAATCAATCAGTCAAATTTTATTTGTATAACACATTTCAGCAGCAAGGCATTTCAAGGTGCTTTACACAATTTAAAATTAAAATAAAAACAGAAAGAGACAGAGATTTTGAAAAAGATTTAAAAAGATAAAAACGTTATTAAAAGTAAAAATAAAAACATTTAAAAACATCGATCCACATTAGGACTTGCCCTTATGGGGTCTCCTCGAACAGAGTTTTAGCAGAGCAACATCGTACAAGGATTCTCAAACCTAAAACATTAAAACACGCAATTTATCCATAAACAACTCTAAACAGGTGGGTTTTAAGTTGAGATTTAAAGGCAATCAGTGTTTCAGCTGTTTTACAGTTTTCTGGAAGTTTGTTCCAAATTTGGAACACTTTGCCAAATTAAACCTGGCAATGTGTGTCCATTTAGCATTGTTTTATTTCAATTCCAATTCTTTTGCTTTTATTACTTTAGGGAACATATTTTACCATGTGCACTAAATTTATTGTGGGTATATGGGATGGAGGACCAAAATCTGGTTTTTGACAATTATTTAAATAACTTTACACACAAAAAAAATGCTCAAAATTAATGCTGCTGCCAGTTTTTCACAGTTTTTGACTTAATTAAACAATAATTAAACTATTGGTAAAGATACTATTGTGTATCATTTGATTGTGAAAAACGTCTTATTGCTTAATAAATTTTAATTAATGGTGATTAAAAACAAAGCTGACAGTGTTATCAGAAATGTTAGATTTGTCGGTTCCACATTATGATTAAATGCAGAAATTAAAAATTTTAAGTAAGTTGTGTCGTGTCGAAGAGTTTATGAAGGGAAATTTTGTTTGGGTGTATTGGTATTTATTGTTTTTGGTTGTTGTTTTTTATTTTGGATATTTAAAATGTTTCCCAGTGTTGCTCACAAAATTAAACTTTTATTGGTCTTGCATTATTAAGTCATCATCAATTAGGCTTGGCACAGTAACAAATTTAGTTGAACCATAAATTGCCCCTGAAGTTTTAGCTATAAGTGATAATATTGTTGTTTTGACCCCATTTTCAAGTAATATAATGATAATGACAAAATAATGCGAGAACACATCCTCAAATTCTGATGAAGAGTAAACCCTGGGACTGGAAGACGTTTTGAAGAACCAAAATAAATAACACAACAGAAACAACAAATAAAATTAATTACAAAGTCTAAAAGAAGAAAAGGCTGGTTGAGACTGAAGCTCCAGACTGAAGATGTTATCATCCAGTTTTTGGTAGAAAGAGAGAAAAACGATAAATCACTCAAATGATTATTGAGCTAATTTTAACTTATCATGCAATTGATTTATTGCTTACTGCGACAGGCCCATCATCAGTATACTTGAAAATGGTCTTGCAGTAATTACTGGGACAATTTATAATCAAGCAAAAATTAGTTATTGAGACAAGTCTGACCAGATGGGGAACCAAAACTTCGACACTTTAGTGAAATAATGGCAGAGGCCAAAGTTGGCGATAAGGACCATTAAGCCAATCTATGTCCTCCAATCAGAAGGAGAAAACTGGTCTGGAGAACTCCCCCCAGTACCTGTCCATATCTTTAAAACCCACACTTCCCAGTCCTTCCCTGTTAGTCACAGCCACAGTGAGTCCGAACAAGGTTCTGAAGTGCCTCGTCTGACTGTAGAGGTCCAGTCATTCATGTCTGACCAACCAGCTCTTTGCAACGATCCGTCTGTAGCTGAAGTGATGACTGGACATGCCGCTGTCAGGAGAATCCTCCTTCACCTCATCAGACCTTCGGTCGCGGTGACACATGCAGGTCCGTGCGGTTTCTCTTGACATGGCCCGGCGGCAGCTGTGAGTGGCGTATAACTGCTGGCGTCAGTAGTTGGTAAGCTGGTGTCAGGTCCACTGAGCCGGCTTTGACCCATATTCTGTCCACAGTGTCTTGGAGTGTGGAGACTTATAGATGCAGTCGGACAGGACAGAGCCAGGCTTTTACTGATCGATAATAATAAAAACGATGACGGGAAAACTATTTAGTACTTCCCTTTTAGATAACCGTGTGTCTGTGACGGCATGTCACAGCAGTTATAGAGAACAAGGTTTCCTGCAGAAAACCTGCTAAGCCTGTTGGTTATGGAGCTCAGGCAGCCATTCATTCAGCGGCCCGTCGTGTTTTTGAGTTAAAAAATGTTTCAAGTTAACAGGAAATTTGAAAATATCCCTTGATAATTATGTTTTATTGGAAGATCAATATCTGAACACCAACTATAAAGTCTTAAAAATGCAAACATTCAAAGCAAATTAAATAAATAAGCAATATTTAGCCTGGCGGTGTCATAAGTAAAGCCTGGTGGCCCGCCAGACTTATAATAGACTGAAAAAAACCCTGCTTGAATAATATTTCCATTTCTATTTGACTTCTTTGGGAAAGAAGTTTTATTTATATCACTCAACTGCACGCAGTAACTACATTTGATCAAATTTTGAATAGACATGCACCAATCCACATTTTTCACTTCTGATACCAACACAGATATCTAAGATCAGCCAATAAAAAACATATTTTATAACTCTGCACCAGAGTAGCACACTTAAATACACCAACAGCTTTACAAGCTCAGTCAAACATGTAAAAACAACTTTAATTTAATTTGTTCAGTCAGTGCAGTTAGCAGTATAACAGCCAATGTAAAATAAATAAACAAATAAACTGAAAAGGTTGACTTGGTTAAAAAAATAAACTGCAACGAAAGTTCCTTCAGATAGTTTGCCAGGTCTGAACATGCTAAACATAGATGCGGGACTATTTTCTGTAAGTAATCGTGTAATTAGGGGAAACGTTCAGTCTGAAGGTCCAGACTGCAGCCTTTTGTTTCTCTGACATCGTCCATCCTGTCTCCAAAGCCAGCAGAGAGGATTAATGGGCCTAAAGAGGATTTGGAAATCAACATGCTTTGATTTTCTGCCAATAATATCCTCTGCAGACCTTTCATTGTGTATGGAGGTTTCAATGCACTGATGATCTATGAACAGATAAAGTTCCCTGATGGGGTATATATGGGACGAAACTGTCCACTGTCCACGAAACTGTCCAACTGTCCTTGCGTGTGCAAAACCAGCTTTTAGTTGAATTTATGTGACAATGTTGCCTTATTTGTTCGGGACTCACGTTCTTGGATTGGTGGTGTCCACACTCGTGGCTGCCCCCCTCTTCGTTGTCCCGATCCAGTCTGAGCCGAGGCTGTTAGACAACAAAGAGATTAATTTACAGTTGGTTCACTGACGGAGGAGCGCCGGGCTCAGTTAGAGTGGGAGATGAGAAGCACGTGCTGCCAAACAGTAACTGGAGAGGAACCCCAGGTTCAGACAATCTCACTTAACCAGCATCAATCAACAAGGTTTTTCCTGAATATATTATAAAGAAAAACTTTAAAATAGCTCAAATTTGTTCATTATGAGCTGTTTAACGTTCATATAACCAAAGTAAAGATGCCGGCGGTTTCTGGGTATTTAGTGGCACAAATCCATGGCAACAAGGTTTGCTAAATGTTTATGTTGGTTAACCGAGCACTGCACTGCAAAAACACAAACTCTTACCAAGTACGTTTGGTCTGGTTTTTACTGCAAATAACAGTATACTTGAAATAAGACAAAACTAAGTAAGTCACTTTTTAGCAAGAAAATGAGCTTGTTTTAAATAAAAAAATCCTTAATGTTGATGAAAAACTAACATGGGAAAAATGTCTCCTTGTAAGTGAAATTATCTGCCAATGAAACTGTAACGTTTTCATCAATATTAAGTCATTATTGACCTAAATCAACCTCCAGTGTCTTGCTAGAAAGTTACTCTTAAGTTAGTTTAGTCTTATTTCAAGTATACCAAGATATTTACACTAGAAACTAGGCCAAAAATACTTGGTAAGATTTTGTGTTTTGGAGTGTGAAGAGAAAAACCTCATTCCATTTAAATCAAGAAAGCCATTCTTAAATTGCAAAATGGTGTAGCAGGCAGATTTTAATGAGATTGGTTGACATCCAGATTTTAGCATATTTTCATCCATTGCATGTGAAATACTAAGTGACCGGATGGATATGTGGTTAAAACTAGTCAACCTAAAGTTCTCAAGTCCACTGTAAAAATATTCATACCCTTTTGACGTTTTTAGGTTTTGTCACTTTATCGCAGCCTCAACAGTATTCTTGGAAAACCCATCGTAATTTTTAGCATGCCTTTGCGCTCTGCTCTGCTGCATGGACCCAGTTGTAGAACCATGTTTTGCTTTGGTTGTTTTTTTGGAGCTCATTTCTGTCTTTAGAAACATTTCAAACAAAAAAAAAACTGGTAGTGGTTTAAATCGTATTCATCAGGCCAGGCTTTTTAAAGACTGGCGATTGTGATCGACCGGAAAAATGTGATCGGTGCCACGCTGCTTTGGTCGGTGCAGTTGGAGCTTGGTTGTCTGTTTACTCTGGTCCAGCTTTAGGTATGAACTCTTTTACATCGTCTTTGTTCCAGCAGAAGAAAGTCATAAAGTCTTTTTTCTTTTAAATATGTTCCCCATGGAGAAATGTGTGAATGAGTGTTTCCAAAATATTTATTTGTGGTGGTCATCTGACCAGAATACCTTCCTCTTTATACCAATAATGAGACTCCTGGTTGCACTGGATTTTATTTAAGGGTGAAAGGGGCTGAATACAAGTTAATACCACACTTTTTGGGGTTTATTTGTGTTCCATTTTCCTTACATGCCACAGTTATTCACCACTAACTTCTAAAATATGCTGAAGGTTGAGGTTGTAATGTGACTAAACTGTTTTAGGTGATGGAAGGCCCTGCAAAACCCATCTGGACCTTCATCCCAGGTGCGGTTTGTGAAGAGGTGCCTCAGGTTATCTGATAGGTGTGCTGTGTGTTGTGGAGTGGGAGCAGCTGCAGCAGAAAACCCACATTCCCCATCTCTTTGTTTATTTTTAAACCCAGCCATGCTAGCTTGAAACCAGAAACCCTGAGCTAGCAGATAACAGGCCAGTAGGGCTTCTCCATATGCAGCCGGTTTATAAACACTGTCCAAACTTTGTCCTTCGTTGCCTTTTAGCGGTTTGGGGCGTGGGTTGCTAAGTGAGCTTCGGCCTTCGGTCGTTGGGATGCTTTTAGCAGAACAATCAGATTTCCTCATCATTTCCATGGCAACTTCCCTGTTAACTTTTTACTTCTCCTGAAAGGACTTGTTTGCTTTTTCGTAAGCGTGCAGGAAACCAAGCAGTAGCTACACGTTTAACAGAGGAGCGAGTGGGCGGACCCTGATCTCCAGGGTCCAACGTGGCCACACAGTCGCAGATGGGAATACGAGTGAGAACAGAGGCAGGACTGGTTAGCAGGAATGCAACGGACAGGGGAAGAAAAGGGGATGGAAAAAGGAGAGAGAGAAAAGGAGTAGGAAGGAGAGAGAGAAAGTGTTTCCTTAACCCTGTGACAGCGCGCAGTAGAGGCGAACAAATTAAATAATGGCTATGAAACATGTAGCCTTAATGCTTGTTTTTTTTGGTTTCTTCCTATTTTATTCACAGTGAAATAAACTTTCTGGAGAGCGGTAAATGACTTCCTGTGCAGAAGTCCTTCTGATCTGGTTAGAAACCAGACAGGAATGTTTGGCGTTATCCGTCTCTATAAATCTAATTTTATCCTTCAAAGTTTTCCCAAATGAGTCATTAGTCAGGGAGACTATTAGAGCCCCAGTACGGCAAAAGGCTTTAGTTTGTCTCTTTACAATACGATTATCTCCTTGCTCTGTCCTTCCTTGTGTAATCGAGGATCACTTAACGCCAAAGTTATTGGAAATCAGAATATGACCGTCCCGATTGCGGTTAAAATGTCGGATATGGGTTGCATTTGCATGCTGTGTGAACGTCGCCATAGACACCAGGTAATGAGTTGCATATATGAAATTTTCAAAAGAAAAAGCATCTTTGGAAGATAAAATACCAATGTAAAATGACACTTGACACTATTGGCTGTTGTTTGCACTGCAGCCAATCCAGGAGAGTCTTTTTTTTTTGCTTGGCGCTGATTGGCTGAACCCTCATTAGAGGAAATAAGGAAGATCATAGACGTTAGCTTCTGTTGTGGTGCCAATTCAGTTTCTACTGTCCAAATTTGTCCACATTAAGGTATATTTAGTGGTTGATCTAATAAAATAGACATTTATTAGCTATTTTCAGGTGACTGGTAGTGAATCCAATGAATACAAGGGTCCACTGTACTGTTGTTCTCCCAAACAACCAAACGGCAAGTAGACGGTGTCTGATGGTTGTTATGCAGACCCCAAGATACCACTATCTGCTAAAGCTACAATTGTCTTAATGCAACTTAAATCAAAATGTTCTGCGTGATCCACTGTAGTAAATACTACATGTCATAAATCCAACAGAAAGGCCCTTCAAAGTGAGGTAATGCCACATATTTAGCAGAAAGCATTGCGATAAACTGGCCAAAGGAAATGTGGCTCTTCCTATGGAAGAGTCAACAACAGAAGAGGAAATGAAGCTCCTCACTGAAGTGATCACTTCATGTTTCAAATAACAGCTCAGTGGCCCTCCTTCCTGTAAACGTGAACTCTTGCTCGACGTGCAAATCATAATCCAAACTGCCAGATTTTTGTTCTCATGGTGATCATCTTAGTTTGCACCAGACTCCTTTAAAGAGCACAACTTAAAGGGTTGAATACCAATCAGTGTTGGCCTGCTTCACATGAGGGTGACTACAAAGAGAGGTTGTTGCACAGCGGGACTGAAAGACTCCACTGTGTCTGAGGAAGCTCCCCACACACACCGACACACACAGATGGGTGCACACACATGTTGCAGTAGGTTACATGTGGTCCTACATGTTGAACACACAGTTGTCTTTCTGTTTGTCTGTGTGGAGGGAGGAGGAGGGGTGACTCAGCACAAGCCACAGCCCGACACAGTCAGCGACCGAACGTTTTTCTTTTTGAACACTGACTGGATGTACGGCCATATCAGAGAGGTGGAAAACGGCCAAGGATATCGTGAGACCCAAGCATGTGTTTGGATCTGTGCGTGAGCAAGATGGGAAGGAAGTTCAGGACAACAAATAAGGGGAGAAGAGTATAAAGAAACTAGGAGTTGAGTCATTGAGATGAATATTTAGGCTTTCAGTCACAGGAAGTTAAATGAAGCACAAACAGTTCATAAAAATACCAACTTTATCAACAAATCCTCACTGATGTTAAACTGCAGCTGTGACTTTTGCAACTATTACCGCTGGGAGGTTTTACAGCCTTAGTAAAAGAGTTCAGATATTTTTAACAGAGTTATTTTCAGTAATTACAGTGGCAGAAAGATCAGAACGAGGTTATATGAAACAGAATAAGGCTAACGGCTCACTCTTTACAGCTTATTTTAAATCGATGATGTTTTATACCTGCAGAGTGTGTTGATAAAATATTAACTGTCCACATCGGCACAAGAGGTGTCTGTCTTTAGGTTTTTACTCTTTTCCGAGGCAAAAACGTTCGTTCAGGCCTGTCACGATAAATTTTTCTGGACGATAAATTGTCAAAAAAGTTATTTCAATAAACGATTGTTGTTTTGAGACCATTTTCAAGTAAAAATACTGGTAGTGGCATAATAATGAAAGAACACATTCTCAGAGATCAATAATCTTTAAAATTCCTAATTTTTAAAAGTCCACTGGGACTGGAAGACATTTTAAATACCCAAAAATTAAATTAAAACAACAAAAATAACTAATAAATCAATAATTAAAGTTATCCTTAAAACAAGAGCAAGTTGAGACCAAAGCATCAGACTGAAGACCGTTTTTTACATTGATTTATTTCACTTGTAAAATATTTTTCTTGTGTTAGGACTAAAAACTTGTAGATGGCACCATTTTCTGCTGACTGATGAGTCAACAACGGCAACTAACAAGGTAAAAACAAGGTAAAAACCATAACACAGCGTTTACTGAAGCTGAGATGAAACTTAAATTAGCTGTGGAGTTTGGATACAACGTTAACCACCAACTGCTGCCACTACTTGTAAATACTTCACAATATCTCGTTTTTATGTATAAAAAAAATATCATACATAGCGTATATAGTAAGTCTCTGACTTTAGTACAACCATATTTACGAGACATAAGGAAAGTCTGAGAGCAAGTGATGACATGTTTATCGACCTGCGAAAGACTATTGATCAGATCCTTTCTGGCAAGTACTTATAGGCAGTGTGTGTTATTTTAGTAAGTGTTGCGATGAATTTTAATTCACGAAAATAATGAATGTTAAGAAACTCTTTGTTTTTCTGGCTAATTATACTGAATCATTCTCAGTTTGAAGTGTTTTCTGTGTCCTCAGCAAAGTTCTGTGTGTAATTACTAAAACTACAAATGCTGTTTTCTCCAGCCGTTGAGTAAGAGTTTCTGAGCAGCTTGATGAGGCTTTTCAAAGGCTGTATAATGGTGATGTGGTGTGATACACAGGCGTGTATTAAAACCCTAAGTGGCTGCAGGGGGTTGTCTCTTTAAAGTGCTTGTAGAAGACAGAAGAGCAACTCTGTTGCCATGTTTATTGGCCTCTCTGCTTTTAACCATCTGAAAACAATAAAGCGCGTTTCAGGAGGCAGGGAGCATAAGTCTGGACTCCCTCTGCCAGCCGCTCGGTCCGGCGGGTAACACTGATCCACTCAGCAGAGCATTTCTTTCCCAGGAGGAACATCACAGCCGACATCAGTCAAGCTGTCAGCAGTGGAGCTTTTCAGGTTACGGCTTTATTCGGTCTGTGACTTTGTTCTGCTTGTATCTTTCTGAGAGCCAGTTTTGTACTGCATGAGAGCGCTTCCTAAAAGGATTTAATGCGTCATCATTAAGAAGATGTACAAGCCTCTCTGGAGTCAGTGAGATGTAAAATATTTACAGCAACAAAAGCAACATGGGTGTAGAGTCTGGTGGTCATTTTAAAATGCTAGATGTATTTAAAAGGAGCTGTCCTGATTCCTCTGTGAAACGCTCCTTATTGACTCCTTGGTGTGAGTTATATCAGCAAACATTGACAAAAGCTAAAGTTATCCTGCTTTGGAAACTCCCAGTGGTATCAAGTTCACAGCCGAATTGGCGAATAGGTGCAAAGTGAGGAGTGGAGCAATCATTATTGTAACCAATGAGTTGCTGATTTTTTTTTATCAGACTCACTGTTGTGTGTCATCGTTAGACAGTTTTTTATATATATATTTTATTTAAAGGGTTTTAGGTCTGTAGAGCATTAACAAAGCATCAGCAAGATGTCAGAGTCCCTCCTTGACCCGCCCCAAAAATAAAACGGCGACTGACAGTTTGTGAAATGTAGCAGCCTTTTCACATGACTACGCAGCATCTAATAGAGGCAGCGGCATGGCGCCCACAAGGGTCAAACAAGGCTGCCAGATCTTAACACAAGTTTTATTATGATCACCTACTCACTACTCAGAGAGCAGATGATCTTTCCAACAACTATTCATCTCTGAGAACGGTCCGGAAACAGGAGCAGGAGTCACAATTACACATAACGCTCTGCATTCTGGAAGCGCATAGAACCAATTCCAAGAACGTCTGTTGAACTTTTCCTGAGTAAACCCAGATTTGTAAAGTCTCCTAATAATCGTGGTTAGACTGGTTGACTTTGAGGATAGTTACCTAAAGCCTTGTTCTTCATCTGACAATCTCTTTGTGATGGTCCTGAGTTGATCTGAAGAGATATTCCTGTGTTGAGCATGATCTGGTGCGCTTGGAAGAACGTTGTGACCCCGCAATATAAAATCTAGAGTATTGGATTGTTTTGGCCTGATACTGCAGCGTCCTTGGTGTTCTCCAAGAATAATCAATCACATAGTCTATTGATCGCACCGTGTAGCCAATCAGAAAGCGAGGCGACAGAAACATGGATAGGAATCCCCAGTACAGAAGACAAAACAACTGCCAAGGTGTAGTAGGAAGTCATAGACGTCTTTGTATTGTTTGTTCTCTGTTAAATATAGTTCAGAAATGATCTCCTCCTCGTTGGCCACGTTTGTTTACTCTGAACTTATGTTTGGTCTCGAGAGGCTTTCCGATGTTTCCTGTCTGACATCTGAATATCCGTGAGAGGAATCTGTCCAATCTGTACAACCAAACTTGTTATAGCTACAATTATTTTAATTGTCATGCATGATGTCTCAGGTTTCAAAAATCAACTGTCGATTTTAAAGCTTGTTTTAAACATTGGTGGAATCAAAGCTCCGAGGGCAGTGATGAGAAAGTTGATTGGAGACAAAGGTGATAGATGCTTCACTCGGTTTTGAGTGGTTCTTCAGTCATTAAAAGCTCTCAGCATGCTCATTTTTCTTACACGGAAGCTAGAAGTGATATAAAAAGCACACTCTGTTAAAGTTTGAGTGTGTTTAATGTTTTATTTCTACATGGAGCTTTAGGGTGCATTTGGTTTTTCCTCAAAATTTCTATTTTTGTGTTTGGGTCTTATGAGCCAAAGTAACTAGCCTACATTCAATATGCCATGTCTGTTAGAAAAATAACACTTAGCTTAATAAGCGATAAGCTCCCGTAAGAAAACAATTAGTCTTCTTTTGACTACTTTTTCATTTTATATTTGATAAAATAAGTGATGCATCCTGTTTCAAGGTCATGCATGACCAGAAGATTGGTTTAAAATTTGCACAGCAGTGAGCAGGTTTTGGTTTTTTGACTCTTTAAATACATGCAGGAAAAAAAATCTACCAGGGAATAATTAGTTTCTGCACAGGGAAAAATGTCAATGAATAATAAAAATCCACAGCTTTAGTCTGTCTGATATATGTAAAAGGTAAAAAATAATGCAATCATCAATTGAAAGTTTCTCCTCTGTTGTCTTAAATAATCTTTTCATGTTTCAGTTGTACAAAAAACCTAAATTCATTCTCTCACTGTAATCTACTGAAATCTTCCTCTTATTGGCTAAATATAAAACAAACAGCGCATTAGTGGGTCAGATTATCCGTTGTGTTGCAAAGGTTTAGGAGGTCAGAAACTGCTCTGATAGCTGATCTGTATTAACAAATATGTCCTCGGTTCCCGTTTCAAATCCACAAGGATTAAATCTCAATAATATTGAATAAAAGGTTGAAGATTACTCAGGATATTCCTCATTTAGCAACTGATGGGAGTAACATTGCCATCTTTCCTGGCCTCCTTTCCTGCTAAACATTTTCAGAATAAAAGGAAGCAGTATTTTTAAAGAATGACGAGGCTAAATGAACACGTTAAGATACTTGTTGTGTTTGTGGTTCTTGCCAAGAGTGACATAATGATAATCTGCAGTAATCCTTGTTTTTATGCAGTCATACTCTAATCTGCAGGTAATCTCCTCTTTCCGTCCAGTTCCAGTGGATTGTCTCTTCTGCACGTGCATAACGTCTCCTTGTCTCGCTCATATTTTTCAGGAAAACCGTATTACTATGAATCGTTTGTGCTTCCTGTCCTCAACAGGAAACTGAGGCTGAAGGTTCACCTTTCCAATCAGATTTTTTAAAATAATGTGTTGTGTGATGGTTTTATAACCTAACAAATGTTCCTGGATGATCAACTGATCCAGATGTCATTGCGATAAATGGTAATATTGTTGTTTTGAGACAATTTTTAAGTAATACAAAGGTAATGGGATGATTATGCACCTACACCCTCTCAAAGATCAACAAACTTTAATTTCTAATGAACATTTACCACTGAAACTGGAAGACATTTTAAATACCCAAAATAAGTAAGCAAAATACCCAAAACAACAGATAAAATAGACACTGAAGCCTCTGTAAATACAACTGTCTTCCAAAAAGGGGCTAGTTGAGACCAATGAACCAAACTGAAGACCTTTTGTCATCCAGATTTTGGAAGAGAAAAACATGAGAAAGACAAATAATTTTGCAAATGGAAATGATGAAACTAATTTTAATTCATCAAAGGATTAATTGATTTATTCATTATTTTACCTTAATCTACTGCTAACATTTTCATACCCCTTGAACTTTCCCATATTTTGTCACTTTATCACCCCAGACCTCCATGTATTTTATTGGGATTTTACTTGATGGGCGTTCAACTAGACGAACAGGAGAGCTTTAATCAGAAAAACCACAAAGCTTCACAACTCAGGTCGCAGAATCTGTTGCTACCCTGAACATCGCTACCCTAACCAATGTCGTCCTAAACATTGGTTAGGACAATGATTTTCATCATCACGGACTGGAAAACCAGGATAATCCTGGATAGAAACCAGATTAAAGCTGCAAAAGACTCCAGTCTAGAGCAAAGGTTCACCTTCCAGCAGGACAACAACCCTTAAATATACACCTAGAGCGATACTGGAAATGTTCAGATCAAGGCATGTTCATGTTGTAGAATGGACCAGTCAAAGTAAGGGCCTAAATCTAGTTGAGAATCTGTGACTTGAAAATGAATGTTTTTCAAAGAAAGTAGGCATTATTTCAGTCTCTGGTTATGGAAAGCTTATAGAGACAACTCTGCCAAAAAACTAACTTTCCTTCCACTTCATAACTCAGACCATCACAAAGTTGTGCAATCATCTTAAGTCCAAATAAACCTTCACATACATCCAGTGTTTGGTTGCAATGTGACAAAATTAAAACGCTTAAAGGTTTGAATGCTTTCCCAAAACAATTCATCAGACAGGACATTCTCAAATACAAAGTATTTTTCACTAAGAGAAGCTGAATATATTATCTTCTTCATAAGACGCTGTCATTGCTGTGTAAAGAAACAATCTGAGCAGGATGAACTGTTTCCACATTGAAAGCTTTTCACTTTTTTCTTGATCTTCCAATGAGTTGCTTCAGTGGAGCACTGCTTTACAAATCAAACCTTTGATTGTTGCGCTTGGTTCAGACTCCTGTTTCTCCAGCGTTTCAAATCAGAGCAGATGCCGTCGTTCATGTGACTCTGGACGGTAACCAGCACAGCCAAGTCAATTAAATTGAGTCCCGACGCCATGCTGAATGATAATCGATACTACAGTTGGCAGAGCGTAGTTGAAGACATCAGCAGGAGGATGTGACATGTCGGTCGGTGTCGCTGCAGACGGGGAGTTTCTGTGCAGCTGAAGGTTTCCTGAACCTATCAGCAAATAAGTTGGTTGCTATCAGAGGAAGTCATGCTGAGGCACATATCAGTCCCTGTGCTCTACATGTAGCAACGCAAATACTCTCTGGGATAGATCTGATGGTAGAGATTAATCTGCTTTGCCTGCAGCAGTTTGACTATAACTTCTACATTGTCGTGTTATTGTAGTTAAATTACCTGTGTTCCCCTGTTTCAGGTCAGCTTTATTAATGCTGCATGACCATTCAGTCATGTTCACCCGTGTTGGGATTTGACATGAAGGAATATTTCAAATGCAATCAGCCAAGAACTGATTAAACTATCAGTTTGTCAGCCAAGAACTGATTAAACTATCAGTTCGTCTGCCAAGAACTGATTAAACTATCAGTTCAAGAACTGGTTAAACTATCAGTTCTTGGCTGAAGAACTGATTAATCGTCGTTAGACTTTAAAATGAATTCGGCCAAGAAATCTCACTTATTTGCTTCATTCAACAGGCTTTGTCCAATGATTGAAAACTCAAATGTTGCTTGACGATTTCTTGTATCAAACCAAAGTCCAACTAGATCACGGTAACAGCAACACTCTTCACTGTAGAGGCGGTCACTGAGAAAAATTAATAGTAAGAGTTCAGTTGGAGGAAGCAGCTGTAAACCTGGCTTGGCCAAAGTATGTCATTTCACTGAAACAACCTTCTGTGCAGCGCAATTTTTCTGCACCGCAAAGCTTTGAAATTTTCTAACGATGTGGACAGAAAAACGTAACAGATGTTCGCAAATACCAGCAAGCCCACTGGTGTTGCTACTATCCACTCTGTTTTTTACTTGCCAACATGTTGTGTAGTGTTGTATGAGTGCTGCAGGTGCCCTACACTGCCCCCTAGCGTCTAGGAGAATATTGGCTGGGAATGCTGAAGAAGCAGCATAAGCCAGAGTCAGAGCATTTCTTTGTGAAATGTACCTACATCAAACATAAACAAAACTATTTACTCAGGCAGGACGATGAATTGATTTTATGAATTAAAATAAAATTCATCCATTCAGTTTATCAAGCTTTAATTTTGAGAATATCTGGATTCCCCCTCCCCCCCCATCGATGCGCTTCTTGGCTTTCCAGAGTGATTTTAAATAATCCATTCTTAAACTACGGTATTGTTTGACATGTTCGACAGTTTCTATTTATTTCAACTTTGAACTCAGGACAACTCATAGAAGGAGTTATTCAAATAAAAGCCAATTTTTAAATGTATTTAGTGTCATTTGTCTTTTTTTAAGGAAGAAAGAAAAGTGAGGAAAAAAATTTAATCAGAAATTAAATTTGATATAAAATAAGTTGAGATTTTATTTTTAAGCTGTATGGCCCAGCCATTTTGCCATTTTGTTTGTGTTGTACCTGAATATTGTTGGAGAAAAAGAGTGATCTGCCAGAAGACATGAGTTTGTGCCAATCTGATTAAATCAAAACCACAGTTTTAATTTTAATTCCATGTTTCCTAGAATCCTGCTGACCCAGTAAGGATGAGAACATGCTGAACAAATTATGTTTGGCTATTTGCTAATAGGAGATGCTAAAGCTTTATCAAACTGAACATCAGAATCCAGACAAATCTCTATTTTTAGGGAATGAGCTCATATTTATGTCTGTCGTTCTCAGATTTCTGCTTCTGTTCGTCTGATTCTTGCTTTTCTGCTCTTGTTGGAAGCCATTACAGCAGATCTCTATCCAACGGTTGCCAAAGCAGTACCAGTTTACCTAAGGCGGGTTGTTACCTCCCAGAGGGACCAGCATCTTAGCTGAGAAGCTGCTGCATAGACGTCTGCAGTAAACACGTAGAAAACCTGCGGCCTGTTCAGAAAGCACAAACAAGCTGATGTGTGAATCACTCAGGTGTCCAGAGATCAGACATGGCTGCTGCACAGCTGGTCAGGGTTCAGTTAGTCTGGGTTTTTAATATTTTGTGTATAATGTGTGTGTTTGAGAAGTAAGCCTGTCACAATAAGCAATTAATCAAGTAAGCAACTGATACATTAAAATGAGAGCTATAAATTAAATGATAAGCCGACATTTTGAGAAATGCTGCAAACATTTGACTCCCAGTATGAAGCAGTTAGTTTGCACAACCTGACACTTTTGCCTGTTTTCCCTGTCTAAGCTGAATGATTATTATTGTCTCAAATGCTATTTTAGTTGCAGAGGCTTCATAATAATCCATTTGAATTATTGTTTCTGTTATTCAAAATGTTTTCCAGTTTCAGAAATCAAATGTTTGTTTTTTTTTTGTTTTGTTTTTTTTTGCGCCGCTCTACTTGCATTAATTATTCAGATTATTAGTTAAAAATGGTCTCAAAATAATATTATTGTTTATCTGAATAATTTCTGGGACAGTAAATCATTTTGCTTTGGTCGATACTGTAAATGTTATGTTTCCTGACCTGCACTCATCAGATGGAGGACAGTGTTGCTTGTTATCAGTGAGGTCAGTTCACTCTTATCAGTGACTCTGGGTTTTTCCCTGACTAAGATGTCTTCCCGTCACTGCGTTTGTCAGTAAATCACTGCTTCTGTCAGTTTTATGACTGTACAAGTACAGCACGTCTTCTGCGCCCTGATTAAATCAGCGTTAGCCAGTTTCATGTGAGGCTTTGTTTAGATCGCCTGCAGCCCGTTTCCCAAAAAGTCAGAAACGACCAACTCAGCACAAGGCCACATTTATATATTAACAACTTGGAGCTTCTGGATGTTCCCTTCATGAACACGGAGGCTGATTTTATCCTCAACATAGGAGTGACATATATTTCTGTGAAAGTATTTTGATTTCAGCAAAAACACAAGTGACAGCAGCAAAACCTGTGCTGCTTACCCGACAACAGGATAGGGGAAAAATAGAGAAAATATGTAAACAATATGTGGAAAAAAAAATCAAAGGAGGAACTACTGGGAACGATGACCCAGTTTCAGCCGCGAAAAGTCTTGAGAGACAAAAAAGTGAGAAAATCCTGTTCCACCTCCACAAGAACCAATTCACCAGTGACCTGAATGTGTTTTATTGTAATTCTGACAGCACAAAGAACAATGTTCAGCCTCTCACCAACTCCATCTCTTCAGGTCCAGCAGGGCTACAGCTAAAACGGAAACGCTGAGAGTCTGGAGAAAAACCAGCAGGTCTAGATTTATATCCGGCATGGTTGTGATCTTTCATCACGACTTTTCACAAACATTTATTTCTGCAAATCTCAGGTCCAGAACATCCAGTTATTGAAGTTTACCTCAACCTTTGAGTCGGTATTTTTAATGCTTCTCCTACTAACTGTTCCAAAACTCTTTTCTGCCTCAACGCGAGTTCGCATAAGGAGGAAAGAGATCTGTTGTTTTAAAAGTGACCCTAACATGCTGCATCATATAAGTAGACCAAGAACTGATAGAAATAGTTTTATGGCTGCTTTAAATGTCCTCCAGGAGAAAGAGCATTTTGTGCCTCTTTTCTGCCAGTAAAAATCTTTTTCTAACTATCACATATGTAAATCTTTGGTCATTTTTAAGGGGAATGAGAGTTTCTATCAGGGGAGATCAAGGTTCACCTTAAAACTAAACCAGAAATGGAGCACCACCAGGATGTGTTCTTACACCCCTTCCCTTCAGCCACTACTAAAATCTGCGCATTTTCCATTATACCTGGTTTTAGCTTCTCTGCAGTTTTAGCACCACAGTTCAGCTCATACCAGAACAGAAAAGGTTCTGGTGCCGTTTTAACCTGTTGATACCAAACTTTAAAGTGCAGATGGTCTGTAAGCAGCATGACTGTGGATCTGTTGCTCATCTGCCACCCTATGGAGGAGCCTCATTTTGGTGCAGAATCTACTTTTTAATGTTTATGATCCATATTTCACTGGTCAGTCCGTCTACAGATCCAGAGCATGGATCACTACTTGGTTTTGGTGCCTCTATCTTCTGATATGAGCATGGGTTGTAGATACACAGATGTTTTAAAAAGGACGCAAAATGTCATTTTTGTTGATCCTCTGGTTAAACGTCGGGTTGCATGAGTCTTATGGCATATTAGGGTCATTGTAGACAGAAGAATAAAACACTTGTGCCAACAAAACTGAAAAAAAAAACATGGAGATTTGTGAGTTTCAAAAGTTGAAACCAAAAAATTAACCTGATTAAAACATTTCTGAGATCTCAATTTCTGAGTTTTTCTTGCAAATGTTCAACATTTGGAGCTCAGAAATGTCTGAGTTTTTTTGGCAGAAATATGCTCCTCCTTTTTTTTTTTGCTATCTTTAGATGACCCTAACATGCCGTTGTACATGCAGTACGGTCCTTGTCTGTGTAACCTTTAGTTCAAAGTGTCATGGGTTTCATTTGGAGCCGTGCTCAATGTCCTGTCATCAGACTCAGTCATCAGAGTTAAAAGTAGCATGAAGATGCTGCTTTTTGTAGCATCATCATGCTACAAAACATTTTCATTTCATTGTAAATACAGATAAAAACACTTGTAGGATGTTAGATAAAGACAATAAATTTCCTGTTTTTATTCTAACAAGCTTTAAATAATTGTCTTCAGTGAAACAACAGAAAAATCCTAATGTAAAGGTTAGAAAGAACAAAGGAATTAGTTGTGACTAAATGAAGGAAATGCTATTTTCCAGCTTCTGTTTGTGCTGTAAGCTGGTTAGAGAGGCTGCTCCGGTAAATCTGCTTGGCCTGCTGCTCTTTCTGTCTGCTTTTCATATGATTCAAAACAGGACATCACAGTCTTCCTGTGAGGAAGTACATCCAGCTGATTAGACGGGCAGCAGAGATGAAGATTAGCAGCCTGCAGCAGCCAGAGGTTCACCTCAAACACAAGATGTTGGGCTGGATTGAGTGCTTTGGCTGCTGATCACTGTGGTTTATGGCTGAAGGCGCCGTGTGATGCCAGCTGCCACTCACATTAATTACCGAGACACATAAGCATAAAATATGACTAGTGTCGCTCAGTCGAGTCTAGCCTCTAGCATATACAGCCAAACAATATCATTTCACTTCCCCTCTTATCTTCCAAGGCCCTGTTCCCAGACAGGAAGTAGCTGCTCAGATGCTCAGAGGAGGGCAGACAGGAGCGGGTTGCTCCTATGAGCCCTGCAGATTCCTGATGAAGTGTGTTTGCGGCGGAAAGCGATACGAGGGATGGAAAGCAGCAGGCGATGACTGACACAGAGCACTGCTGATCCCTGGACCCCTGCTGACCTCCCGGTGGCTGCCTCTATCTATCTGCGCCTCTCATGAGCGGCGAGGGGATCTGGATGAGCCAGCTACAGGGGGAGGCTAACAGAGTCAGAGAAGGGCGAAAACGAGACGGGAAGCTGGATCGATCTCAGTTCAGCCATCTTCCTGATTATGGACGACCACCTTGCGACGCAGCGCTCCTCAGCGGTTTATAATTAGCTTCTAATTATCCCAGTTTTATTTTATTTTGCAATGGCTTTGATTAAGGTTTTTTCAGGCTCTGCAAATATTAAAGCTTCAGGGTAACAAATTATTATTATTATTATTTTTTACATAATTGTTAAAATGGTTACTAAGTCATTAGTAACCATTTGTATTAGACAGTTTGTATGAGACGTGTAAAAAAAAATCGAGCTCCTGTGCCTTCGCCCAACTGTGCTATCTTAAAACAGCCAATCAGAGCCGGGAGGCGGGACTTAGTGCTGTCAATCACCGCTGAGATTGACAGCACTCTGCTAAGCTACAGCTAGCATAGCCTGTCATGAATGCTCAGGCTAATTAGCATGGCCACTGATGACCAGAGGTACCTGGTTTTGGCTGAGTTAATTGCTAAAGATGGTTTAACATGTGAACTTCAGGATTTCATCTCAGTTTTGAAATACGGCTTAAAATAGATCGCCTGAAACTTCTTCCTTTATTCTTCATTTGTCATTTTTCTTAAAGATTTAGCAAATATTGAGAGAAAAATCTAAGAAAATTTGAAAAACTTCCAGAAAATCTGCTTAACTAATTAGCAAAAACAAATTAAAAGAGCAGAGTGGCTCTGCGAGACGGACATAAATCTCCCAGATTCCCATTACTCGCCTGTCAGCTCAGCAGCAAACACGTTTCAACTGCTTCTTTATAAATGAAAGTTGGCTTAACTTCGCTGCCACAAGATGAGGCCGGTTAAGTGTTTCTCTGCAGAAACACTTACCCTGCTCACCATTATTTGTTTGTATTTTTGCTGAATTCACCTTTATTGCACATCTGTGGTTGCTCAATAAGTTGCTGCTCATGCATGAAGGTTTGTTGCTCCACCTGCTTTAGGTGCTTTTTAGCCCCAGTCGGAGCCGCAATCATTGCACAATTTTTCCCTTTAGCCTGAAAAATTGTCCGGCTTGCACAATTCAGAGTTTTAAGATGTTTCCTAATCATCATAAGCAGCTTAGTTGCAGAGCTGGAGTCAGATAGCTGTAAATCGGCCTCATGTTTGTGCGTATTGGGTGCAGAGTGTCGGTGTGTGTTTATCTGCCGTCCAAACATAACGTGTACCTGCTTCATTGTGCCAAGGCAAACAGCTCTGGGCTGTAGTTTTAATGCGCCGCGCTCACAAACACCGCCTGAATAATCAGAGCCGCTCAAAATAGATTCATGGTTTAGAAGTGAAACTTTACACATTATGTATTTAAAGCCTTCTGAGTTTCCTGTTTGTGCATTTAAATAATATCAGCAAGCAGTTCTTTAAAAGTTCAGATTTCTAACAGCCGTCCAGGGCAATTAAAGTGAAATCTTATTGTTTCGCGGCTGTTTTCCTGCGTCGCCGCTTTGCTTCCAGCTTTCGTCCCCCTTCGCTCGTGTTTGTCCCCGTTTCGCGCTCAGCCTGAGGACGGCTTGTGTTTTGTTGCACAACGGGCATTTAGCCATCCTGTAGTTGGTTATTTTTATCCCAGTTTGTTACTGAGGCAGCAGAGCAGCCAAAGTGGCTATTCATCATCTGTCTAGCAGCTCTTCTGTAAACTCAATCTGTGTTTTCATACAACAGAGCGCTTTCTTTCTGTGTCGACTCGCAGGTCGTATCAAACGAATCAAACAGGATGTGTGGTCCTTGGCCACATCTGACCTACTTAAAGTTCTGCTCTTAACTCAGAGCAGTAAGGGGTCACAGTTAATACTGGGAAGGCATGATGGTCACTTATCAGCAGGTCTGCTTGTCAAGAATCAGATTTTGGCTCACGCAGCCTAAGAATCACATTCCTCTGTTTTCAGTGACGCAGGAAGATATAATTTGGTTTTTAGTCAAGTGATGCTTTCCCTCCTTTCTGTTGTTTCTTAAACAGGCAGAATATAAACTCAATAGTTAGGATTATCCAGATGTGCATTTGTGAAGTTATTAAAGGATGAGTGACTTAACCGTTGAACACATCAAGTGTTTTCCCAGATGCGGCAGCGTTTAATTTCAAAGCTCGCTGATTGAAAAGGTTCGGCGCCCTGAAGGAATCCAGAAGTGAAAATGCAAAGGATTTAATTTGCATGAAGCTGGGATGTGGCTGATGTGACAACTTTTTAAATCAACCACTCACTATGTGGTTGCACCATTAACTTAATGCCTCAAATATCTTAAATTAGTGTAAAACTGTAAGTTTGCCTTACATTGGGTCTTAAATTGTATGGCAGGAGAATTTAATTTTGTATACTCTATGGATTATTTTTTTCTTGCTGGTCTTTTCTGTCAGGCAAAAGTTTGAGTCGCACTCAGACATCTTTAATGCGTTCTGTGATTCAATGCTAACATCCCCTGCTAGCTCGCTAGCTAGCTACCTTTTTTGCATCTGTCTGGGATTAGAGCAAATGTGCCACTAGCTGGCTGGATGAAGTTTGTACATTTCTGTGGAGAAAATCTGAAAGTGGTGTGAAAAAGTGTGAAAATGAGAGCGAAATTCCTTCTTTTAAATCTAGACGTTTTTAATCTGCTAAATTAATGGATTGTATTTGTACTAACCTTAATTACTTTAAGTGTTTAGAAGTTTTATTCAAATCCAAAAGAATAAATCAAGTCGGGCCAGTTGGAGAAACTGCTTCTCCGGTATCTTTTCTTTTCATCCATTTCCAGAAATCAAAGCGAGTTTTACTGTTGTTCTCCACCTTATTACATCATAAATGTGTCGCTTGTGTTGCTTATTAAGGTGAAAGAGCCTGGATGCAGCATTCAGGCTGGATGTCACCATTCGCAGACGGTCAGGCTGCTCTGATCCACACATTCGGTTTGGAGTCCCGTCTCTCTCTCTGTGTGTCATCCTGTGGTGACGAACAGTTAAAAAAATTAAAGTCCTAATGGATTCTGATCTGTTGTAAGATTTTACCAGAATGTGTCATGAGGCTGCAAACGTTTAATCCGTTGAAAGCTGCGGACGTTTTCAGCAGATTAGTGAGGAAAATCTGCGCGGCTGACTCTTAAAAGAAACGGAGAGGATTCAGAGGTTTAAATCCTCACGTTTAGAGAACATGGACAGGATGAAGCGGAGTTGCAGTTTGAGGAATTAAATCTGGGAGCGAAGAAAAGAGACGACTCAATAACCAGAGACAACACGGAGCACTGATGCTGTCAATAAGTGGAAATCAATATTAAACTTTCTACTAACTCGGGTGGCGATAAATAAGACATGGCTGCTCCGCAATAGGGTTTCTTAGTTTATATTTTCATGCTTATTGTGGCCAAACAGCAAATTTGTGATGAAAACTTGGCTGTAAAAATCTGTCAAATCAAATTTGTGCGTCATTTAAAAATACATTTCATTCGATTTAAAGGACAGAAAAACCTTTTGTGGTAGCAGCCAGTTTTTATCCCAACAGATACGTTCAACAAATCAGGAAAAAATTGTCAAAAGGGGATTTATTAAAGTATCGGCTTCTCCAGCGTCTGATTCTGCTGTTTTATGGGACGAATTAGTTAAATTAGCTTCTATTTAACCAGATTGGTTGTTTCCAGAGCTGCATAATCGCCTTAGTAATCATTTGTTCTGATCAGTAATCAATCAGAAGAATCGGTTGAAGAAAAATGGCTCAAATTAAAGTTTTCATTTAACCATGTAAGCCATTTTTATGCAATGTTAATAAATGATAAATATCCTAAAACAAGAAAATAAACATTTTATTGTCTAAAATGCAGCAGCAATCCAGTTTACACTTGATCAACCGTTTCTGCTTGTGTAGAACTAAAATGTTGACTATTTTTTGGGTGAAATAATAAATGATTGTCAGATAAAGGTGTTTGCTAGATTTATTTTTTACACAATTTGAACCAGGTGACATGAAAACCAAGTTACATGAAGAGTTTTGGGTGAACCAGATTCATTAGAGATTGGTAGTTTTTTTTTTAATCTTAAATGCAAAATGTGTATATTTTTAACGGTTTTGGCTGAATTACTGTTCTGAGCGTGTTGTTCTTCCAGCAGTTTCATGTTTTTGAGTCTGTATAGTCTAGTTATCTGATTAATCGTTTCAGCCCAAGTTGTTTATTATTGAGGAAAAAGTGTAAATTTCCCCCACTGTTCTTGGTTGGGTGAAATAAAAATGGCCTCAAACTTTTGTTTCCGTTTCATGAAGTCTTTCTCCTCTTCTGTGTCCGGCATCAGAGGTTGAGAGAAAACACACTTTGTGATTTTCTGCAGGTATTTCAGGATAAAGCCGACCTTTTCATCGTTTTCTCTGAATTGATCCGCGCCCCTGCCTGCCAGTGTCCTGCGGCCGGTTTTTATCCCAGGACTCATCTGCAGACAGCAGTTCTGACTCGCAGTCAGTCAGTCTGGAGGATTGTTTTGGAAATCCTCCCTCGTGATTCCCAGCTTTCTTTGTGTCTCCTCTCTGAAGCCTGTCTTCTGCCCCCCCCCCCCTCTCTCTCTCTCCTCCGCTCAGCTCTGCGCTCCTTAACCTTTTACCTTCCTTCCTCTCGGCGTTCCCTTCCCCCTCCGCTCCACAGATTAACACCGCCTGTTAAATCACTGTCTTCGAGGCTGCGTCATATTTAATCTTTTAACTGGCCAGAACTTGTGATTTATTCTTGTTGCATGTCTGCTGGATTGAACTGTTTCTGCTCAGTTTGCGGTTCGTTCTTAGCTTTTCGCCGTGCCTGGACACCACGTGTTGGACAGATTCTTCTTTGTGTCAGACGTGAGCTAAGCTCAGGGCAACAAGGCCTGTCACAATAAATCAACTAGTCACATGATAAACTGAAACAAGCTCAATAATTTAAATTGGCATGATTTACCAGAAACTGGATGACTGAACTCTTCAGACTGGTGCTTTGGTCTCAACTAGATCTTCTTCTGAAGACATCATAATAAATGTTATTGTTTTTTCTGTTGTTTTGTTTTAGAAATTTAAATGTTTTCTAGTTCCACATTTAAAGTTTATTAATCTTTAAGAATGATTGCAAAATGGTGTCAAAACAATAATATTGTTTATCGTGATAATTTCTGGGACAATTTATTTGTTCTGCAAAATTTGTTTTTGTGAAAGGCCTAGATAGCGCCAAAGCCGAGCGATATGATTTTTGTAAAAATAAGAAATTAAATGAAAAAAAATATATATATATTCTCTAAAAAGTGGAGTTTTCATAAAATTACAACTTCATTCTCCTAATATTATGACTGTATTCTTGTAATATAAGAGACTTTATTCTCATTTCAGCTTTATTGTCACATGACTTTATTCTCAGATCACTACAACCGTGTTCTTGTAACGTTGCGACTTTATTTTTGTGAAAAATCAAAAAGGTCTTGGCCAGACTCTTACATTTCGTCATAGATTTGACCTGAATTCAAAGTCGAAATAAATGGAAGCTGTAAAAACAAGATGGCCGCCCTGCTTGCGATGACATCGCTCTGAATTTTGGAAACACAATGAACACATTGGCGAAAAGTCCAGATTTTTCAACAAATTTTTGATAAGAAACTTTTTGATCAAATCCTTTTTTAATCATATTTTTTGTAAAAAACAAAAACAAAAAACAAACAAAAAACCAACAGATTCATCACCAGTTTGTGCTTCAGTGTACATTTCTCCCGTGTTCTCATGTGTTCATGCCTACTTTGATGCTCACATGAAGTCTGCATGCGGCGCTCTGCTGACACGACGTCCGTCTGTCACTTCCAGTCTCCATCTCACACACCCAGGCCGGATTAAACACACACACTCTCCAGCTCAGACTTATTTAGCTCATTTTATAATTCCTTAAGCCTCACGCTGGAAAGGAGGAAGAAGTGTGCGAGTTTTCACTGCAAGAAAAAAAAAGGGGGGAAAGAAAAAAATCTAGATTGCCGGGTTAATCTGACACTTGAATGTGCCGACTCGGCATGCTGCGCCTCGCTGTCGGCTGCTTCTGGATGGCGTGTTTGTGTGGTGAGATAGCCGGGGGTTTAGGCGGGCAGGTGCAGAGACAGCTGGTGTGGGCAACTCTAACCGAGGGGGAGGACCGGAGCCACGGCGAGATTCCTGGAGAACATCATGAGTGGAGGGTAGCAATTCAGCTGAAAAGAGCAGGAAATGAGGGCTGGAATGAATGTGTCTGCTGGGCTTTCTGAGGGGGGGGTTGTGTTGCACGGCTTTGACTGAGCCAGTGTGCGTCTTAGAAAGATGGAGAACCAGGATTGTGACAATGGAAGCACACAAAAGGTAGACTCACTGCTGCCGCCATTTTCTGCTTTCTTTGCATTTTCTCTGACTTCTTGGAGTTTGATTTATCCGTCTTCACACCTGAAAGTCCGGTAGCTTTGACTTGATTGGGAGCCAAAGTTGCAACATTTGTTACGTTTGCAGCTGCTGCGGTTCACTGTCACACCGTACTGAGTTGAAAAACCTGTTCCTCTCCTCACCTGTGGGGGCGCTGCACCAACGACAAAAACCTCTGAAGAAGACATTGACCACAGTGTCCTTCTTTATAAAACGTAAACAAAAATGGAGTGGTGTCAGATTTTAGTGGTTGTAGGAAAGGACTCGGTTTTAGCAAAGGACCACAAGCCGTTTCTCTTTGTGTGTGTTTGTTTTGGTTGTATTTACCCAGAACGCCTTGCATTGTAGTCCTCTTCCTGCTTTTGGAGCGGTCTCAAACCGCACCAGAGTCCACTTGAACCGAACTGAGGTTTTTAGTTGGACCAGAGTTGGATTTATTTGGTTCGCATCAGAGTCCGATTGTGCATTCACACCTACCTAAATGAACCGAACTTTCTATGCAAACACACAGTTCAACTAAAGCGAACTAAACATCAGACCTGGAGTGAACACAGCCTAAAATAACCTGAATTCAAACTGTGTTTGGAAAAGGGGTGATAAATTTGTAAGTTAAATGGGTGAAATAGCTTCACACTAATCTGATGGTTGAACAACGAATAAATAGAAAACAACAAAGATCTTTGTTGTTCAGTTTATATGTCTGTTTATTCAATAATTTAGCAGCGAAAAGGTTTTTCAAATTGAAAATGCTGCTTGTTTTGTCAATAAATTGCTTTTGATTTGAATAATTTTTGGTTAATTCCCTCAAAATTAACCAAATTAAAACGTTTAATCGAGTTCCACCTAAAGCCTTTCAAAATAAACAATAAATCTATCAATTTCATGATAAATTAAAATGATTTGTTAAAGAGATGCACCTCTGATATCATTGAAACATCGGCATTTTGTGACACCCAGAACAAAGTAGTTGGTTTGCACAACCTGCCTCTTTTGCCTGTTTTCCCTGTCTAAGCTGAATGACTTTTTTTAAAAAACAATTTCTTACAGAGACTTATAAATCTGTTTCAATTGTTTTGTTTTTTGTTTGTTTATTTTGGATCTTTAAAATGTTTTCCAGTTCCAGTTTAAAGTTTTTTGATATTTGAGAGGTTGAACTTGCCACTTTACTATCATTTTATTAGTTGAAAATTGTATCAAATGGACAATATTAGTGCAACAATTTCTAGGATAATTTATTGCCCCACTATGTTTGTTATAGTTACAGGCCTAATTTTGCTCCTTATTTGGTCACAGTATGTTTTAATTTTTTGTACATTTGAGGCCTGGCTATATATAGTAAAAATTTATATAATTTGTTTTTAAAATGTAGTATTTTCTGGTAATTTGAAAGTCTGATGCAGTCACTTCCTGTCTGCATCGGAAATATACAGAAGAAAAAGTTATCTTATGTCAGACTGGTGGTTTTTCCTCTTCTAAACATTCAGGCCTGGTGGATCTTTGTCTCCTCTGTTTTCCTCAGTGGATGTTCGCTGCCCTCTAGTGTTTAGCAGTGGGCATTACTGCACTCTGACAGCACAGCCAGGTTGTTGCTCATTGGCGTCTGCGTGTTGTTTTGGTTGCTGCAGGAGGAAGCCATCCCAGAGCTGGAGATCGACGTGGACGAACTGCTGGACATGCCCAGTGACGTTGAGCGAGCAGCCAGGGTCAAGGTGAGGAAAACCTGCAGATTTACGCGCTATAAAACAAACAAAAACCAACTTTACACTCACGTGACATTTCTCTGTGTTACAGGACTTGCTGGTGGACTGTTTTAAACCCACTGAGGTAAAGCAGCTTGATTCTCTCCTGTGTTTTCTCTTCATTTCCTGTTGAAGTTCACGCCTTGTGAGTCCTGTTCTCCTTGTCGCCCTGCAGGATTTCATCTCAGAGCTGCTTGACAAGATCAGAGGAATGCAGAAGCTCTCCACGCCTCAGAAGAAATGATGGCGTCCAAACTTTCCCACGTTTTCCCCTCCTCTCCGGCCCTCCGTCTCGTCTTCCTTCCACGCCCCTCGTTTTTTATTTAAGGTCTTCTTCCTCCTCCGTTGAAGGTCATAAAATATTATAATTGGTTCTGATCATAGTTGTCTCGGTCTTGATTTTCTGCGTGTACCGTGATGGATCTGGACAATGAATAACTCGCCTTGCGGCTCGTCTCTCCTCTCCCCTATTGTTTCCTCTCCTGCCGTTACTCTTCTCTTCCTAATCTTCCTCCTCTTCCTCCCAACTGCCCATCTATGTGAGGAGGAGCCGAGTCCCATAATTACTGTAAAAGCGGGGAAGAACATGTCAAATACGAATCGGAGTGAAAACTGAGGATGAAACCGGAGCAAATACTTCAGCCTCCACCAGCGAGATTATGTGAATATTTTAAGTTGTTTGAGATTTTTTCCTTCTCCTGGTTCTGTTTGAGGGAGATCGTCACTTCACTTAATCTTTTTTAATAATATTTTTGGGGTTCTGTTTCTGCCGCCTAAGCACAGGCAATGCTGCAAAAGGACTTTTTTAGTGTATCTTAAAGGGCATATATCACCATGTTAGCAACTTCATCTGTGTCCAGACTCACAGCTCAGAATAGTTGGATTCATTTCATGACTAAAATTGAGAAATATGTAAAAAAAGTAAAATAAAACAAAAAGTGACAGAAAGAGGAAATGTAAAGCAGCTGAAAGTTGTTGAAGAAAATAAAATTTGCGTTCATAAAGTGAGAATTTATATGGTTCTCTTTCTGGCATGGGAAATGAAATATCCAAGAGATTGGAGAGCTAACAAACCGGCAGACTTCAGGGGGATTTAAAAGCTCAGTCAGGAAGTCTTCCTGTAATTGACTACAGTGAAGAACTTGGGATAAAAATTTGAACCAGTACAATTACTGCTCCAATTCTGACCAGCATCTTTAAGTAAAGTTGGTGATCAGAAAAAAATAAATAAAATAAATAAATTTTATGCTACACTAGTTGTGGCCAGAAGAAGTGGGGCTAAGATCAAATAAAAAAAATCAAACCAAATGTTATTTGTATAACACATTTCAGCAACAAAGCATTTCAAAATGCTTTACATCATAAAAAATACAAAGTCAAAAAACACATGGCACATTTTTCCATCATTACACATCAGATCATTTAATAGAATCTCAAATGTTGATAGAGATACTTCATCTGTTCTCCTTCATTTTTAATTATAAACGATAAAACAAACAAAATCCTGCTAATTATTGGAAAAAAAACCCAGCATTTTCTTACAGGATTAACTTAATGCTCACAAACAGCCATCACCTCGGTCTGGCTGTTGACTCCCTGCTTTTCGTCTCCTGATTTCTTTAACTCTGGTTGTTTTTTAGGGCAACACGTTTGAAAATCTCTCACTCCTGTTATTCTTCTCCACAGAATTGTTAAAAATGTAGTTCTGTGATTACCATGAGAGATTTTCAGACTTTACTTAGTTATCCATATATGGTAGTGCCTTCCTGTTTCAGTAGGCGTGACTCAAAAGAGTCTTTTTGTTTAAAGAAAAGACTTTGGTGTAGTGTGTATGTTTCTTAGGGTTTTCTGGCTCTATTACATGATGATATATGCTCTTACATAAACCCAGCACTGTGTCATTTTTAGGGGAAGAAAATCTGAACCTCTAATCACAAAGCGTCGTGTAAATCTATCTTTAGTGCAGCGAAGAGGAAACTTTGATGCCTGGAAATAGTGATTGAACCTTTAGAAAGACTCTGGTCAGCCGTCTGGCTGCAAGGCCGGTTTTAGACCTTCAAATAAATGTTTTTGTTTTTATTTGAAGCTAGACCAGAAGTGGTTTTTTTCTTTTTATTAGGCTGAATGTGAATTTTGGTTCCTCAATCCAGCCTGCACATAAACATGTACGTCTGTGTCGCTATTAGTGTATGTTGCTAGATAATGTACAGCAACATCTGTAAGGAGTGTTTTTGGGCCTGTATATTCTGCTGTTACGTAGGACAGACAACTGGTCTGGGTCTTTTTTTGGTAAAGGACTGGTTCCTTTTTTTTCCTCGTTGTCAAACACACCCTGACAGAGGGAACCCTGTAAAAAGCTGCCTTTTTTAAAACCACAGCACCCTAACGTCACATTGTTCTGAACTGTCACTTCTCTCATCTTTAAGCCATTTTTTTGTTACTCTTCTCTTCTCATGGCACCTGCCAATCATCTCAAAGAATAAGCCATCTGTTTCTGATCGCCAACCAATCAGATCAGAGACTGACGCCCGCCGGCCATCGGCAGCATCAGCATGTTGCGGTTCCTCTGCGCCGACATTTACCGGCATTTTACCGTCTGCCTTTCTCTCTCCTATGGCCCATTTTCAGACTGCTGCTCTCTCATTTCACTCCTTCATACATTTGATCAATTTGTCAGCCTTTTTCCCTTCATTTACTCCATTTCCCTTCTTTAAAAAATAAATAAATAAAAAAACAAAAACAGATGTTGCCTTAGGTATAATTTATGTTACACAAACCAAAAAAAGAAAAAAGAAAAACAGGAGTACTTCAGTTTTTTTGTTGCTGAGCAGATTTACTCTGCCTTGCAAAAATGGGCTGACATTTTTCATTTTATGACTTTTTCAGCCAGAAATTTCACTGTAGTTTGTTGGGATTTTATGTCGGTAGATTAACAAAGTGTTGCATAATTATGAACTGGAAGGAAATCTGCTTTGGACAACTACTTTTAAAGTTTAGATGTCTTCATCTTATTTCCTGGCTCTGCTATCTGGATTGATGCTAATTGGACTTCTGGTGGTTTCTTGGTGCACCATCTTAATAAAGGCCTGGTTTATAGTGTTCCTGTCAACATATCCTACCACCTGAGCTGTGGACCTCTGCAGCTCCTACAGCGCTACCATGGCCCACTTGCCTGCTTTTTTGATTAATTTGCTTCAATTGCATTTTAGGACACGTGCAATGTTCTCATTTTGATCTTTTCACTGCAAAAAAATCTGATTTGTGCCTCTTCCATAAGTGGTACTGATGCTGCGCACCAGTTGTACTCTGAACTGGGAGATTCCAGCTTCCCCAGTCAGAACAACCTCTGAAATTGGATTTCACTCTAGGAAACTGGGAGAAACTTCACTCCCCCCAGTTAAGGCTTGTACAGTGTACTTCCTGTTGCAATATGGCCGCCTCTCGCCTCAACGGCAGTAATCTGTGGTGGAAACATTTTTATTTAACAAGACAAACATTTACGAGTGCGTTTAAAATCTATGTAGCTTTAAACTGAACAAATCAGAAGTGTAGATTGCTTTTGGAAAGTAAATCTTAAAATGATGTTTGGGCGTCGCCATGGTGAAATTACGGCATCTTAATTAGACGGCTGTTTGCTTTGGTTTGACGTCAAACCCAGCTGACAGTTCCCAGCTAACTGGAACCGAATCTATTAACCGTATCTGCATTAATTTTCAAAGTGTTTACGGACTGAACAGTGATATAAAATTTTATCCAACTTTCGACGCTAAGAGTGATGACACCTGGCTTTCTTTTTATTAGATTCCTTTGTCTTGTTGTGACCTTGTAACGATACTGCCGACTCTTATTACTCGATAACTTTCATTAGTGGCTCCATCCGTTGCTACTTCCATAAACATTTAAATGCTGTCACTTTGGGATTGAACCCAAAAGTCTGATTGCGCTTGCATTTAATTAGTAGTATTAACTCCCACATAAAACAAAATTAAAATCTGACTTTAGAAGAAAAAAAAAGTCAGATTTGAGCATCAGGTACTGCTGTGTGAATTTTAAGTGTTTAGGTTTTTGTAAGTTTCTTTCTATTTTCAGATGACAGAGCTCTGTGAGATGAATGGGATTTTATTTTGGGCTGAATACAGATGCATTCCACACTTTTGAGATTTTATTTGCAGATATCCAAATCATTTTCTTCCCACTTTGCAATTATCCACTACTTTGAGTTTATCAAATGAAATCCTATTTAAACTGAGGTTTGTGGTTGTAACACAAATAAATGTAAAGTTAAACTCTTTTGTAAGACACTCTGCTTCCTGTGGAGAATCTCCTTGTTTTGAAATGTTTTCTTTTTCTTATTAGAAGTGAGTGTTTAATACTTAGGCCTTTATAAAGTGACTCTGTTTAGGTAAGCAATGCTATTCACAAGGACCTGTTTAAGTCTGGTCTGTTTTTATCTCCATCATCGCACCTCTTGATGCCAAGCCTTGAAACAACATTTAGTTGAACAAAAAAAAATCCATTCAGGTGCATTTTTCCGGTGCGATTGCTTTTGCCTTTATCTGTGGCGCCTCCAGACTGAGCTCCAGGCGGATTCTCTGATTGGTCGGATTGTTTTAGGCAACTTCAGTCAGTAGCTGAGTGGATTTTTGTTTCTAAATTCAGGTTTTGGATTATATATTATATATATCTTCTTAGACTGTTATTGATATGTCTGTTTATTTTTTTTTTTTTACTGTTGGGGAAAATTGCAAAAAATAAAAAATGTCAAGTGATTATCATTGATGCTAAATACAAGAGCTAAACCATGCAGGAGGAGCACTGGTGGACGTGTTTTGCTTTGTTTTTTTGACAATGATTAGAAAAACAAATGTAGCGATATCAACAACAGGTTTTGTTTTTTGCCCAATTTTGTTACTCTTTTATGCAACTTTAATAAAAACATTTGAAATTGAGTTTTCTTCCCTGTTTTTAAATCAATTCCTTATCGCATTAATTTGTCACAGGATTGACCTCAACGCTGAAAAAACACAAAATCTTAGCGTTTTGATCAAGGTTCTAGTGCAAATACACTTGAAATAAGTCAAAGCTAAGTTGCGAGTAACTTTTCAACAAGATATAGGAGCTTGGTTAAAGTCAATTACTTAATATTGATTTTGTTTTTAAGTACTAATTCCACTGGTGGATTATTGAACATATTTTAAAATAAAATTTTGATTCAGGATTCCCTATTTTTTCTTTAGCTAATTATGGATTTGGGGATGTCCTATTCAAAGTCAACACTTCACTCCTACTGCACTGTGTTGTGAATTATTTCAAGTTGGACCAAATTCTTCCACAGCCATTTATTGCTATTACAAACACTATAAGGAGGGAAATAACCAGTTATTTAAAGGTTATTATTTTTGCACACAGCCATGTTGGGTAGTTGGTGATCTCTCAGTAAAAGGACTTTAAAGAGTTTGATGCAACACCAATAACATCTTCTTCACCTTATACTTTATGAAAAAGTTCTGAACCTGCTTAACAATTGGCTCTTTAGCGCCACCTGGTGGTTGAAAATAGCATTACATCATGTATATCAGTACCTTTCTTTGTGCTTGTAAATATACAACTTTTTCTATAGTAGCAGGGGAGCAAAAGGTTTGTATACTGTTTATTTTAATCGCATTATTCATAGAATATAATATTTTAAAACTACATTTCCTCTCAGTAACAGAGGTCTTCAATTCCCAACAAACCTTGTGATGTTTTTCACATTTTGGCCCATGATACTGCCACCAGCATGTTTCACAGAACGGTTAGTTTCCTGCCTAATAAAGACTTTATGGACTAAAACTCTGTTACACTGTAATTATAGATGCTAAATTCTGTAATTAAGTTCAATATTCATAAAAAAAATTTTATTATGTCACATTAAAGTCAAAGAAGCAACTAGTTACATTTACGTAGTTATAATTATTTCACTAACTTTTTGGAAAGAAGAAATACTTCTAGTAGTTTTACTACACTGCACTTTTCTCTGATATCTGTATTAAAATTATTTTTAAAAGGTTTCCAGTGCCTGAGTTTGCTTTCTGTCATTATGTTATTTAATTATATTCATTATTTTGATCTTTTAAGCACCAACATTTGAATATTACTTTATTTTTTTGGCTGTAAAAATATATAATTAAATATTGTAATCAGCTACTTGGTACTTGAGCATCCTTTTTACAAAATACAACAGTAATCTTGGAAGACTTTTACTTTTAGTTCAGTAAAAATGTGCCAAATTAAAATTATTTTTAAAAAGTGTTTCCAGTGCCTGAATTTGCTTTCTGTCATGTTATTTAATTATATTCATTTTTTTTTATCTTTTAAGCACCAACAGTTGAATATTACTTTATATTTTTGGCTGTAAAAATACATAATTATTAAATATTATGATCAGTTACTTAATACTTGAGCAGCCTTTTTACAAAATACTTCAATACTCTTTGAAGACTTACTTTTAGTTCAGTAAAAATGTGCTGAATTATTATATATTATATGATTGGCTTGTGTGAAATATTTTTATAATTCGATTGGACGACACCTTTGCGGGATGGGCTTTCTTATTGGACAACCTCACCGGACGTCTCGACGCTGATTGGCTGAGCTGACGGGCTCGCTGAGTCCGGCAAAGTGTCGAACAGAAGCGGAGCCAGACGAAGAGGAAGCACTTTTCACAATGGAAATAAACAAGTAAAGCGACCTCCAAACTTTCTGCAGCTCAACAACCAGACGAGGTGAGCTGCGGGGTTTTCCTGCCGGCCGCCAGAAGCGATGGGCGGCGATCCGATTACGAGCAGCCCCGGCTGGCCGCCCGCTGCTTCGGAGGGGAAGAGCGGCGTTTGTTGACCCGAGTGTTGCTCTCCTGTAGTTCAGTCCAGAAGATGCTCCGGTGTTTCTCTGCGCCGCTCAGCGGCTGTTATACTGTCTAGCATTAACCGTCGCCTCTGTTTGAGCCAAACGAGGCGTGTTTGGATGACTGTAAACGCGGCGTTTCCCTCGCTGCGTGTCGTTTCCATGTTAGCTAGTGTTGCACTTGACTTCACTGGCCGTTTACCGCTGCTTTTTAAAAGAACACGAGGAAATAGTTTTCGCTTCTACCTTTCGCGATTTATTAGTAGGAAATGCGTTCAGTACAACTCAAATTAAGATGAAGTTGGGTGTTTAGTTGAGTTTAAATGTTGTCGCTCTCCCCGTTTACCGTTTTTTACTCAATGACATCAGGGAAGCTACGGAGAGTGAAACTGTCTAGATTTTAATGCTTGACTTCCGGTTTTTACCAAAATAAAGTTCTGTTTGGAGCCGTTGCACAAACTTTCGAGGAAATTTAAAAGGCATTATCTATTTATGTATTATTATTTTTGTTACATTGTACAAATATAAATACATTTTAAAAGTTTTACCCATTTAAAAAAACATACCCTTTCTTTCTAAGAAATAAAAATATTAATTTCCGGTTAAAGCCAATGTTTACGTAGCTTATTTCACACAGACGGTAAAAACCATAAGGTGGCTCAGTATCTCACAATCTGCCCTTCATTCATTCTTATATATATTTACACACACAAGCAAAATAATACTAGTAATATAAAAAAAAGCAAAAACATATTTTTGCCTGATTCAATTCTGTCAAAATATCCATTGAAACGTTACACTTGAGAATCACTAATTGAAGAACATGGTTCTAAACTTATTGCATTAATATTTACTGACATTCTGTAACTTTAAATTGTCTTAAAATGTCCAAAAACAGTTGATTTTGTCTCAAAATGTCCAAAACTCAGTGATAAAGAACACATTTTTATATTTGAAACAGGAGTTTCTGTACCTTCTGATACAACAGACTCAATCTGTTGAACTAAAAGAAAAAAATCACATCTATAGACACTTTAAAGCCCTGTCATCCGTTTACTTGTTTGAAAACAATAAAAAATGTGTAATTATTCTCTCCTCTGAATGAAAAATACTCCCTCCAGCCCTCCATGCCTGCCCAACCCGCTGAGAGGGAGGAGGAGATGGAGGCAGACGGAGAGTCACAGCTCCCAGAAGCCAACGGAGAGGTGGAGGAACCGAAGGACGGCGAGAGGACAGGGGGAGGAGAGGAGACGATGGAGGAGAGCGTGGAGGAGAGGGACAGCGACATGGAGGAGAGCGAGGAGGAGGAGGAAGAGGAAGAAGAGAGTTCAGGTAGGAAATCTTGTGGAAGGAAAAACGTCTGAATGAAACCATTGCTGGTGTGAGACATGTCTCTCTCTGAAGAAATGGATGATGAGGACTGCGAACGGAGAAGAGGAGAGTGTCTAGACGAGATGATGGATCTGGAGAAACAGTTCCAGGAACTCAAAGAGAAGTAATTTACTTTTTTTCCGCTCGTGTTGCCCGTGCTGTGCTGTAAATAATAACTAGATATTAACTGCTTACTAACTGGGACATGTACTGTGCTAAACAGAGCAACACGGTGCTTCTAGTTTCAAGTTACCAAACTGCATGTCTCAAAATTAGAGTCAGCACTTTAATGTGTTCGTTTCAATTAATTAATTACAGATTTTTTATTTTAATTGGATTTTAACATGTTAAAAATTTAAATGCAGTTTATCTGAGTTTTTTTATTTTATTTACAAGAGTCTTGGCTGAAAACCTTCATACTGTTTCAGGTAGACCTGCCACAGCAAATTTGGCTAGACGATAAATTGTCCCAGAAGTTATTGCGATAAACAATAATGTTGCTTAGAGATCATTTTTAAGTGATATAATGGTAACAACATTGTCGTGGAAAAAAATACTTTAACAAGAATCTGGATGAGAAGAAATAAGAAATGTATTAAAACCTTGCAAGGTGAGAACAGAAATACTGAGTCAAAGGTGTCTGTCAGTCTGACCAACAGTAGATCTGGCTTCTTTTTATAGGTTCTGGTCAGAGCAGAGAGACTTGATTGGACAGTAGGTGTGAATCCCTGATTGTTATGTACCAACAGTTCTGTGGAGCCCAACCCAGATGGTCTGGCCATTTGTCTATTGTTAAGAATATGGAGGTTGTTCTTTTATGCTAAAGAGGACAGATAGGTTCTACAATGAGGAAGTAACACTTGGATAGTCTCCAGGATCAACAACGTCCCCTGCTGTTATACGGCACCATAGAAGTCTAAAGGAAAGTAGCTTGACCAATCTGATGATGAGATCATGCAGGCACATGATCTCATCATCAGACACAATCTTAAGCACAAACAGGGGGAGGAGCACATCATAAAATGTTCCATTACAGGCATAATAACGCAACTACATCCTCTCAAAGATCAATAACCTTTAAATGCTGTCAAACATTTGACACTGAAACTGGAAGATATTAGATATATCCAAAATGGGAGATTATCCAATAGATTAGTTTAAAAAGATTCGCCGTTATCTTTTTGTCGTGGATGCTCTGTGTGACACGGCGGTACGACGTTCCAGACCGGACAATCACTCAGGAAGGGAGCCCGTGCTACGACCCCGAGACGAACCCGCGAGGCAACCAGAGCCCCAAAGCCCAGTGCAACCCACCAGCAGACCCTCTCGGACCAGCCATGTCCAGCCCAGACCACAGGATCCTCCTCCTGCACCAGCCAACATCCACCGAGCTGGGAGCCTAACTGCCCGACTCAAGGACATGCAGGGATGGCCTCTTTCTCGCCGAGAAGAGGCCTGCAGGGACGAGGGAGCCTCCAGAGACGGTGGCGGTTTTCACTTCAGAACCGGGGGCCGTAACAGGCGTTGTGAGATAAGAGCTGCCGACAACCTGGATGTCTTTGGAGCCCTCGTCCGCCGAGGAGGGTTCCTGCCGTGTATCTACCAGAATCTAGACCTCTGAGAGTTCCCACAGGACAGGACATGTTCCCACAGGACAGGACATGTTGGGCCCTTAGCACTGATTGGTGTGGTGTCTGCGCTACGAGTGGACAGGGACCAAGGGGCCGCAGCACGTCAGCAGATCATCACTGAAGCTCTGGTGCCAAATTTCCCTATGCAACTGTTTAGGAACAAATGCAGCCAGGGAGGAACTGGATCGCATTCTGAGCAACCTGCAACCGGGACAGTGGATGGTTCATAGATGGCATCAATCGAACGCATGAGGAGAACGGCGAGCTGGGCGGCGCTTACAACCAAAATACCGGAACTTGGCTTGCTGATATTACACTCTAGCGGAAGCTGATCTTCATATTGGGCATAATTATGAGCCCGGAGCTCATATGTTTATTCAATATTTTAGCACAAAAGTAGGTTTTTGACTTGAAAATGTTGCTCATTTTGTCGATACTTTGGTTTTCAACTGAAGTGCGATCAACTGCAATTAACTCAAATTTTAATCTTGTCAAAACGACTCAAGCTCTCGTCTGCCCAGTGTTGTTTTCCCAAACAGTCTCACTGAGCTGAGGAACACTTCATGGTGTTTGCAGGTTGTTTCGTGAGCGGCTGAACCAGGTGAAGGTGAAGCTGGACGAGGTTCTGACCGGGAAGGCTGGAGAATACAGAGAGCCGCTGGCTGCTCTACAGAACAGCATGCAGATACGAACACAAGTGGCCGGTAAAGCAAACCTCCAGCATGACGACAAACAAGGACTCTGATAACCTTATCCTAGCTTAAGATGGATTATTTGCAGTACTGGTATAAAAGGCTTAAAGTGATGGCAAATTTGGTTACAATGTGTCTTAAAGACACAGTTATTAGATTTTATAGACAGACACCAAAATGGAAAAAATCTAAGAGACGTCTGCACTGAACTCCAATGAAAATCTCTGCACTGCATGTTTTTTGTTATTTTCACCATTTATCATTTTCTGTTAATAAATACAACATTTTTGCTTGGAATTACAGAGGCATGTTGTCAGTAGTTCATAGAATAAAAGAACAATGTTCATTTTACTTAAACATATACCTATAAAGAGTAAAACACAGACTGGAGATCGGTCTGATCGAGAAACTTAACCTTTTGAGTGGTCTGGTCATTCTGCCTCTGGATGTTTGGACCTCGGGTCTCTCATGCGCCTCTCTGGTTTCCTCTGCAGGAGTTTACAGGGAGCTGTGTCTGCAGGTGATCAAACACAAGCACGACTGTGAAGTCCAGGGGGCGAAGCAACACCTGGAGGTGATTCTGACACTAAACCTCAGTCCCACACTAAACTTTAGAGCTGCACGTCTTTTAAAAATATTATTTATTTATTCTTCTATGGGTTTTAGGAAAGAGGCAGCATTTTTGTAATCAAGTGTGTGGATGTATTTTCTTCCATAGGACGCTGATATTGGTGGAAAATACTACAAAAGTCCTTTAAGGTTTATACATTTATACCTAATATGACAATTAAAATATTCTTTTTTATTCTGAAAAACCAGCAGATAGTTTCCAACCTAATTACAGAAAAAGACTTAAGAAAATTACAAGTTGTTTTTCTGATTTTATTGTATTTTTTGGTGGGATAACTGCACTAAATATCTACAAAAGAATGACTCAAAATTAAATAACCTACTTTTGAATTTGGAGTCCTTCATTTGTAGATATTTAGTGCAATTACGCCATAAAAGAAATCTGAAAAACTGTCATTATGTTTATTTAAATACATTAGTTGGTCTTTATTAGTTTTTGCCAAAGTTATTAAGGTCTAAAGAGCAGCTTGCTGCTCTACAATAAAATAGAGCTGTAGATAATGATTTATCCTTTAATAGTAAAAAGACGCTCACAGTGAAAGCTGTGTCTTATTTGTCATCAGAACCTCCTGAATGTATGTAAAACAAAATGTTTTTACAGATAAAGCAGGTAAAGATTGTATTGGTTTTCCACATCAAAGTGTCAAATCTAAAAAGTGTGGTGGGCATTCAGCTCCTCTTAATCCGACACCTTTAATAAATCCAGTTGTGCTTCAAACTCATCCAATAAGTGGACAGTTCGGGTGCAAATGGTTCTTGTACAAATATTCAGAATGACTGTTCTTGTATCCTTGGATCGATCCAAATGGCTTTTGGAGCGTGTTGTTGACGTCGCCACCTGGTGGTTCAGTCATTCAGCTGATCTGAGTGGCGTCTGTCTGTCTGATTGACCCATTTGGACCTTAAAGTCTCCCGGTGACTGAAGGTCGGTGTTTTTTGTGCTGCAGAGCGAGCGCTCCCTGCTGTTTGACGCTATGAAGGCGGAGCTTCTGGAAAAGATTCGCAGGCTGGAGGAGGACAGGCAGAACACAGACCTCACCTCAGGTAAACGGTTACTATGGAAACGCTCTCAGACATGGAGTCCTGGTCAGATTATTATCAGTATTTTACATATTTGGGACGAATTTCCATCCTTCTTTTCTTCCCTATGCCTTTACATCTTTAATCTGTCTTTTCTTTTTCTGTGTCCTGCATCCTTCTCATGTATCCTTCCCTCTAGTCTTTGTTTTCCTACATTATCTAATCTTCTTTTCTTTCTTAGTTCCCATTTTGTTGTTTCTCTAGCTTCCTCCTTACTTTCACCATTATGTTCTCCTTCCTTCTATCCATTGTGTCCTTTGTTCCTTCCTTCCTTTTTTACTTCCTTCTGTACTTCTCTTATGCCTTCTTTTCATTTCTTTTCCTACATCGTTCCTTCCTTTCATACTTCCTTCTGTTTTCTTTAGGCCCTCCTTCCACTTATCCTTTTTTTTATTCCTTCCTTGTATTTTTGCCTTCTTTCTGTCCTTTTATGCTTTCATACCTTCCTTCCTTCCACATTTCCTTCCCTTCATCCTTCCATCCCCATCTTGTGCCTTTCCCTCCTTTCACCTTTTGTTTCTATATTGTTCTTCCTTCCTTTCTCCTGTCATTCCTTTCAAACTTTGATCCCTCCTTTCCTTCTTTTAACCTTTTTGTTCTTATATTGTCCTTCCTTCCTTCCTTTTGACTAAAACAGAAAAATGTTCAGAAACTCTGTTGGTTTCTTCATGTTGGTTTTCTGTGATTATCTATAGACGTGTTTTTTTCTGCTGCTGCTTGTCTTTGCTGCAGAGTGGAGCGATGAGATGAGAGGAAAGAAGTGCAAAAGGAAGAACCTGCTCGGCCGCTCAGACAGGAGGAAGAAAGTGTCTCTAGTTTCAGGTAAGACAAGCAAATCTTAACGACCCTCCAGTGAACAAACAGGTTCAGGTCGGGTTAAAGCTCCGGTTCCGTGTTTCAGGGCCGTTTATCGTCTACATGCTGAGAGACATCGACATCCTGGAAGACTGGACAGCCATCAAGAAGGTCAGAAATCCACTTTCTCTAGTTCTTTATTTTAATCACTTAAAATCCTCGTACATTACAACTAAATAAAAGGGTTTGAATATTTCTGCAAGATGATTTTTCTCTCAACATAGAAACTTTGTAAACTGCTTTTAATAACTAGAATCAATTGGAATACATTTGATTAAATTGAATTTTTTTTTTTTTGTAAATTTCCTTGAGACATTTGATGTGAATTGGTGCAACATGATTAAACTGAATTTAATTTAATGAGAAATGAGACAAAACCTGAAAACTGTTGACATTTTTTCATATTAGTTCATGAAATATTGACCAGAGATCTTTAAAAACCAAATTGAGAAAAACTATAGCTAGAACGTGATTTAGAAGCTGAATAATTACAATTTAACAGATAAAATAATTTAGAATAAGAAAGCGGCATTTATAGGTCTATAGATAAATACGATATTTAAAAAAGAAAATTAAAGTTCCTCTCTTCCCAGTTTCTCAAAATGATATAACTTTTGTTATAGTCTTCTATGGTATCTATATCATTATTAATACTTTAAGAGTGTTTTGTTGCAATAAATTTTGCTAGACGATAAATTGTCCCAGAAATTATTGCAATAAATGTTAATATTGTTGTTTTGAGGCCATTTTGAAGTAATATATTGATAATGGCTTAATAACAAACTTTCATTTTGTAAAGAACACTGCAATTGGAAGATATTTTAAATATCCAAAATAAAAACACACCAACCAAACTCAATAAATAAAATGGAAATCTAAAACACACTCAACTAAGTAAAAAATAAAGTCTCTCAAAAAATTGCTCTTCAAAAATATTAATCATCAGTATAGAAATGATAATTTGTCATGCCATTTATTGATTAATTGCCTGTAGCGACACTCAGTTAAATCTGAATAAAGGCCTTTTCTATCCAAGATCTGTTTCCACGTATATATTTGTTATTGCTGTTAAGGTTTTATTTAGTTTGGTCATTTACCTTCAGCGTATTTGTGGAGCAGGGAAAAAGAGCTCGGGACGCCGAGAGTCGGATATCGTCAGATTCCAGTTGTCCGCCGATCAATCGGTGCATCCGTCGCAGTCGCTAATATTAAAGCATTTCTCTGTCTTCCAGGCAAAAGCGGCGCTCTCCCCACTAAAAAAGAAAGTTGAGAGTAAGTTTCCTTCAGCTGCACAAAAGCCTGTCAATCTGCCAGTGTTTATGTCTGTTTCCTCTGATGTCTCCCAGAACGGTGATGATGTGAAGAGCCGAGCTGCAGACACCAAACCTAACTGAGGCACAACATTCCCAGTTTCTGACTGAAACACAGCAGCTGACGCTGCTCTGCTGTTTTTGTTTAAATTTTTGACCCCCAACCCGACTGCTTGTTTGTTATCTGTTGCTATTTAAGATGCATTCTTAATGAAATGACAACCATGTATTTATAGAATGATTTATAATGCCGATTAAAATTTTAATCTTTTATGACATAGGCTTTTTGCCGTTTGTTTATGAGAGAAAAAATAACTTATTTTCGAGTTTTGTAATTTTAGACTCTTCGGGCCTTCCACAATGTTTCTTAACAACTTTGGCTATAAACAACTTTCTTTATCCTTTATAGCACGTGTCAAACTTAAGGCCCGCCATGTCATTTTATGTGGCCTGCCCAGCGTTCTATAGGCTCATGATTGACTTAAAATAGGTTTTGAGCATGAATTGACTACAAACTACATCTCCCATAATGCATTCCGATTGTTACCAACCAACATTACGGCTCCTCGCCACTAGAGAGCAGCGGAGTCACCTTAAGCTGCTTATTGATTTTCCCAGCTAATAAAACTGAGACATCGACAAGCTAACATCAAAATGTTCAAGAAAAGAAAAATCGATTTACAAGTAAGACTGAATGAAGATGTGTGAGTTGGTGTCAGGGCGGCAGGTCGCACTAAACTTTCCTTTTTTATCCGTTATCTTAAGCGACAACATAAAAAAAAAAATCAGTCATGTAATATTTTTATCAGTGAAATTACAATCATATAAACATCGGCTATTTAGTGCATTTTATGCAGTTTAGTTAATATTCACCGTGAATCCAGATCCCATCACAAATTAAGCAGATGCTTACCTTTTAACACCGATTTCAATATTGTAATTTTTTAACTGAGCAGTAATTTTACATCCATGCAAACTCAAATGTAATACTTAAAACTTCAATACATAAAATCAGTTATTTAACAATATGAGGTGTTATTTAATTTATTTTTAACATTGTATTTTCATACATTTATGCTGGGGCTGCCCCAGTCTAGTTTTCCAGACCATCTGCAACTTTAGATGCGTTACTTTCTCCAACACACCTGGATCATTTACTCTGAAGCCTCTACAGAACTGAATGAGGGAAGTCAACCTTTTGTGTTTTAGCAGGGATGCATCTAAAAGTTGCAGTCTGGAGGACTGGACCTGGGAACTCCTGATTTGTACCGTCAATGTGGCCCGTTGAGGGTGACCAACATGCTAAACTGGCCCTCGGTGAAATCGAGTTTGACACCCCTGCTTAAGAGGATAAAGAATCATCATCTGTAAATCTTTTTTTTTTTTTGCAATTTATTTAACAGTAACTCCCACAAATATCAAAATCACAAAGAATAAAATGTATTCATTCTCTTTAAGGAAAGGTTTTATGGTTTTAATTTTCTAAGATTTAAAGCTATATTTTATATACATTTGGCAAGGGCGTAAATCCCATCTAAGTCCTAATAAGGGGACTTAAACAGGGACATTTTTAAGAGCAATAGGGTGGTCGGCAAAGTTACAGTAAAATGTGTTTTTTGTTGTGTGTGTGTTCAAGCTCCACCTTCAAAAATGACTGGTAAGTAGCAATGAATAAAAGTGTTTTTCTCAGTATACATGTTGAGACCTGTAGAAGTCAAACTAAGATTCAAATGTTTAGATATGAGTTTGGTTCAAAGATCTAATCGCTGCTACACCTATACAAAAAATAAAGGCTCTAAATAAAAACAAGTTTTAAATAAGTAACTCCACTAAATCAAATTCCTCATAAATATTGATTTATTGCAGTGATTCTCACTACAAGTCATGTGTTATTTAAATTATAACTTAAGTTGCTTTAAACTTTTATTTTTGGGGGTGGGGTTCATGTTAAAACCTATAAATATGTAGGAATTAAATATTTGGGAAGTATAACTGTTTAACTTAAAGGTCAGTAACAGTTTTCTAGAAAAATATTCTGATGTTATTTTGTGGTTTTAAAGGCTCTACATTGAAGATGGTAAGAAATAAAGGCAGACTTTATTTTGTTAAACTGCCAGCTGCTGTAGCTCGTCTGCTCTCGGCTCCCATACAGAGCTGTTAGCTAGAGGTAACGCTCAGCCGCTCCGGTTTCAAACTCTTCTAATTAAAGTAAGAGTTAAGAGAGCTAAGTCTAATATTGGCTACCTTTGACAGAAAAAGGAGCCAAGTCTATTAAAGCAATGTAGCAGTTTAGCTAGTTTTGATTTCCAAGGTGGCAGTTTATCACAATTCAGCCAAAGTAATGAAATAACGAACAGTTTATTGTCAATGTAAAACGTGTTACAGGTCTTTTGCTTTCATTATTTACTTACTGGATAATTTTTTGTTAGTGCTGCAGAGCCACAGCATGTCTGTCTGTCTGTCTGTACACAGACAGAGAGAGAGACCTTCCAGAGCTTCTGCCTCCCTGTGCTCCGTCGCCTCCATGACTCCGCTTCCTGCGCTGGTGCCGCCCGCCAGACCGGCTTCCACGACTGCGCTTCCCGCCGGACCTCCCTTGACCTTCTGCGACGGCCTCTGGACCTCCTTTGAGGGGGTCGCCCCTCTGCCCACCCAGATGGGTTGGTTTTCTGTTGGACGTTTTTGGGCAGCCGGACTTGAGGGGGGTATTGTTGAGATCTGTGTTTTTTTGTGTAGTTATTTTGAGGTTTTGTGTTTAGTCCTGGTTCCTGTCCCGTCTTCCCTGTTGATTGCTTCTCAGGTGTGTCTAGTTTCCTGATTACCTTCCCTGTATTTAAGCCCACCTGTTGTCTTTGTTCCTTGTCAAGTCCTCGTCTATGGTATGTCTGTTCGGTCGCTGCACGTCTTGTTCCTCGGTGCTCCATGTGTTACCTGTGTTGCTGAATTCTTGTTACTTGGATTTATCTTTAAACACCTCCTAATATCTGCCTGGGCCTACGAGCCTCTTCCTCACCGCAAACAATACCACATCATGACAGACTCAGAGGACGGACGTGACTCGGAAGACGATTCTGATTCACAGGGACTTGGAGGATGGTCCAGGCTCAGAGGTCGGACCCAAATCTGAGGTCAGTCCAGGTCAGTTCCGATTCTGAGTCAGGTCCCGACTCGGCGTCCGGATCCGAGTCAGGGTCCAGTCCTGAGTCATAGTCCGGTTCCAAGTCAGCATCCAGTCCTGAGTCATAATCCGGTTCCGACTCAGAGTCCGGTTCCGAGTCAGGTTCCAGTCCTGAGTCATAGTCCGGTTCCAAGTCAGGTTCCAGTCCTGAGTCATAGTCCGGTTCCAGTCCTGAGTCATAGCCCGGTTCCGACACAGAGTCCGGTTCCAAGTCAGCGTCCAGTCCTGAGTCATAATCTGGTTCCGACTCAGAGTCTGGTTCCGAGTCAGGTTCCAGTCCTGAGTCATAGCCCAGTTCCGAGTCAGCGTCCAGTCCTGAGTCATAGTCCGGTTCTGAATCTGAGTCTAGTCCCGAGTCAGAGACCGGTCCAGACTAAGAGGTTCTACGAAACCCAACCTCTGGTCCTTTCTTGAGGGTCCTTAAGTCTGAGCATCGCCTGAATCGTCTCCACAGCAGACAGCCTGTTGAATCCACTTCCACGCCGGTTTTAGATAGTTTTTCTAAAAATTGATTTTTTTTTTTTAGGTTGTGCAAGGTTCCTCTGAAACATCCTATGACCTTGTGAATAACCATCAGGTTGTCACTTTTCTTTGACTGCATTGCCATTTCCAGACAGAAGTCGGAAGATGTCTCTGCAGTGTTTTTTTCCATCTCGTCAAAAAAGGTAGCTGTATTTTAAAGTTTTCTTATGGAACGATGGACACGGATGCGTGTTTTTAGCCCCGTGACGCTCATGCGTTGCCGTGTCTTAATCCAATAAACATGTTGTTCCAGGATTCCGCTTTATAAAACCAGACGTCTCCGCCGCCTCATGAGTGACAATGGGAGGACTGTGTAAGAACTCCGGGCTCTGGCCAAGAGTGTCAGATCTCCTGCTGCCTGTACACGGGCTGACCAACCTCATGGATGTACATGCACCTGCAAAGAGCCTCGTTCAGATTTAAATGGCGGCCAAGTTAAGCATCATGTTTCATTACATTTTTTTAGGCAAAGCAGCGCTAATATTGACTCAATATATAATTTGGCTACTGTTGTACACAGTGGTGTAGAAAGTACTCAAAACATGTACTTAAGTAAAAGTACCACATTAACGTTTTTACTTGAGTAAACATTAAAAAAAAGTACTAGTTTTAAAAAATACTTAAATATTAAAAGTAAAAGTACTTGCATTCAGCAAGTACAATAGAATATCATTAAGTGTACCTGTAGCTCCACGGCTTCCTTTAGACGGGCTGTTTTTATTAAATGCCGTTAAAACTATAGAAATAAAACACTAAGCTTTAGACATGGATACAATTACAGACAGACACGTGAAACGTGCTTTAACAAAGTTACCTCATGGCCGGCTGCCACTTCGGAGGTCTTTGGCAGATTATAATACTGCGTGGTCCACTCTAAAATAAAATATTAAGTAACTAAAACATCATAACCAATAAATTTACAAAATATTTCAAACATAACTACACAATACCTTAACAGCTACACGAGACACAAGGCCTCTGCTCCTTCTCTGTTTATTCTAGTCTCGCAGCACGAATACACAGATCACATATGCACAAATCTCGCGATAACGTCCAACAAACAATAGTTCGACACGAAATATAATAATTTTACACAAATCTCAAAACGTGAGTGATCAAAACAACTTAAAATACATAATCCTAACTGTCAGAAACAAGCATACATTTTTTCATAACATAAAATTTGTTTTCATAACTAAAATTACTTAATTTTAGTGACACAGTACCAATCGGTACGGCTGGTCTAAGTGGGCTGGTAACCCTCCCTGATATTTATCACATTTGATCTAGCCACGCCCCCCTCGGTTACCGAGGGCCAGCCGGCTGCCATAGAATTCAACCAATCAGGATAGACTTGCCTCGAACTTGAGTCTGTGTGGGCGTGGTTTGGCATAGACCGAGAAGGAGCAATGGCGAGCAATATTAGCATAAACAAGGAGGGTTATTTAACCTTTTGCGTCCCAGAAAAGTCGTTGGAGTGAGTTTCTTATGGTAGGCCTCATTTAAAAACATATTGTA
>CAEGAF010192401.1:0-19430 GCA_903067075.1 Micropoecilia bifurca | reverse complement strand
TTTTAATTGAAACAGTCCAAACTGTAGCTTCATGCATTAGTAAAGTAAATAAAGTGAACCAAGTTCCTGCTCTGAATAGTTTGATACCTTTTTAACCTGAACATTTGAAGGAATCACTCTAAGCCTGATGACCTGAGGAAGGTGACAGTTGGATGTTCCGATACCTGCAGATGAATATCGATTTTTTTTTCTAGGAAAGAAAATATTGATATATATATATATATAGCGATATTGATATTATTATACAACCCTAGTGTTAAGTCTGTATTAAGCTGCCTTGATGGAATCAAACGATAAGTGATGTAATTGTTGTCTTGTTGCAGAGCACCACCTGTGCGGTTGCTGTGCACTGCCACCCAGCAGAAGAATGGCCCCGGATCGGAGGAGGAGCCTGAGAAGACGGAGCAGAGCCCGGCAGAAAAGGCTCTTACTGAGGAGAAGGTCCAGCTGGAGGAGCAGCTGAAGGAGATGACAGTAAGAGTCAGCATGTTCATCCACCTGTGTGTTTGTCCTGATGGGCATATGAGGTGACGCAGCGCAGTTGTTAGAGTTGGCGAGATTAGAGCTCTGCTTCTTTGCCAGCTCGGTTTCCATTACAAATTTACACAAAACCTTGTCAATATTTTTACAAAAGTTGAAAAAAAGCACAATTTCGCAATTGCAGCATTTCCATTAAATAAGAAATGCAATTAAATCCAGGCATGAATAGGTTTGTTCAGTAATAAGTCATTTAAAAACATGCCATGTCTTCGTCCTCCTACCACTTCCTGTCATCGTCTTCGTCTTTTCCGTCAGCAGTAGCAGCTGGTTGTTTTCATTTTGAAAAAAAATTATGATTTTTTTTTTTTACCAAATATCTTGATTAATTTTGCACATTTCCAAGAAAACTATCGGGGTTCTCAGATGTCAAGAAGCTGTAAACCTGCAAGAAAATAAATTTGAATTTGTAATCTGTAATTTCTCAGTGGTAATATTGCTGATATTACCAAAAAATGCAAGGCAGATGTCATTATGATGCACAGAAACATTCAGATTTGTTTCACCTAAATTTACTATCTTCTGTCACATTTTGTGGTAAAATTTCGACTTTTTTTTCTTTAAAATTTCGGAAAATACAATGTTAGAAAATGTTCTAGCTTTAATGTTCTAAATTTATTCCTTCACTCACACAATTTATTTTTCTTTTTGATAGAAGAGAATATCCAAAAAAAATTTTATTTTAATTTTCAAAAAGTTTCTGAGTTGTTTTTTGCTTGTTTGTTTTGGTAGAAAACGTCTCCCCGGTAGCCAATTGTTCTTTGTCCATTTTGTCTCATTTGCAGGAAAAATATAAAAGAGCTCTAGCAGATACAGAGAACCTGAGGACCAGGAGTCAACGGATGGTGGAAGACGCCAAGTTATACGGTAAAAACCTTCTCCATTTTTAAAACAAAGCTGTTTGAAAAACACTGTGTTGCAAAGTGAGGGGCCTCCAGAGGGCGCTGGAGGGGCCTCACAAAGTTAGAGAGATGAGAAAAAACATTCAAAGACAATAGAATCCCATAAAACTTTTAATATTACATTTTTAATCAAAATTGTATTCATTTATAAAAAATAGAATATGATTTAAATGTTTTTTCTGAAACTTGTTTCCTGATTGCCTGTCAAATTCATCAATCTACTTTGCTGTTCAAGTTGTCAAGAAATTAAAAAGTTGAAAAGAAAAATTATCAAAGGAACTGACAAGCAGCAAAACCCCCTCCTACAAACAGAGAAACCAGACATATTTTTTGCAGTTGCCAATATGAACCACAAGATGTCAAAAATGAGCAACAAAAACTCTTTCGTTGTTCTTAAAGTGGCCAGATTGGTTTAGAATGTGTTGCATGGTTCTAATAATACACTTAAGGGCCTGTCATTGTCCAATACGTGGTCAGGTTTCTGTAATATAAGCTTTATAAGAATAAATAGTCATATTTCAAAGCTATGAGCTGTTCAAACCTCTTCATTCTCTCCAGGCATTCAGGGCTTCTGTAAGGACCTCCTGGAGGTGGCTGACATCTTGGAGAAAGCCACGGAGAGCGTCCCGAAAGAGGAGGTGACGAGTCAGAACCCTCACTTGAAGAACCTGTACGACGGGCTGGTGATGACCGAGGTCCAGATCCAGAAGGTTTTCACCAAGCACGGCCTGCTCAAGCTCAGCCCTGAGGGTCAGAAGTTCAACCCCTATGAGCACGAGGCTCTCTTCCACGCCCCCGTGGAGGGCAAGGAGCCCGGGACCGTCGCCGTGGTGACCAAAGTGGGCTACAAGCTGCACGGTCGAACCCTGAGGCCTGCATTGGTGGGTGTGGCCAAGGCTTCCTGATTGGCTAATGGCGTAACGAAGCGGGGTCAGCGCTGTCAGTGGAAGACAACGGACTTGGCCGACCGCCCAAAAACTGTCCTCACATTCTGAGACTGGACCAGCAATGCAAACTCTGGGGACAGCGTCCAGCAGATTTAAACTACTTCTTCCAGTAGACGGGCCTGTACAGTAAATATGTTGTCATCATCATTGTGGTTTGCGTTTTTTCAGGATCTGTTAGAAACACAAAGTTACAAGAAGCTTTCACAGAGTGGAGCAGACCAGCATCATTAAACCAGATGTTTTAAATAAAGGCATGTTGGGCCTGAGTTCATACAGGAGGGTAGAACCCATTCTGCTGCTGGTGTCATTCCAAACTTCTGTTTTTACGGTTTGTCTTTTATTGCTGGGAGTTTGAACTGCATCACTGAATTAAAGCTGAAGAGATGTGATGGAAACAGATGATAGATCCCTGTGCAGTTTCAGTAAAATCTAAACTTTTTGTTATCTTAACTTCATCATAATATTGATGTATACCTACAGTGGTGGGCACACTTCTGCTAATGTGCTAATAGCAGAGCTACTTTTCATTTTGCACTTTTGCTAACTTTGAAAACTGTTTAGCGCACTTAGTTCCCTTAGCTCAATTTATCTGGATAGCTTCTGAAATGCAACGGGCAAACATTCAGATAAAAGTTCAACATCTAAAGTTTTGGCTATCTACTGATAAAAAAAATTCAATTAGACAGTTATATTTATGCTCTTATTTTGAAGTAAGTAAAAACTTTATGCAGTAATTCCATTTCCTTGCCTCGCCTTCTCTTCTAAAAAAAAATCCCAAATAACATTTTAAGCAAACTTACAGGAACAAAATAAAGCACGGTACAGAACAATATATAAAAATAATTATATCTGGAGCATTATAGATAGGAAGTGAATAATGTCAAAATTAAATATTTGTTTGAAGGTTGGTAATCCTTTAGATATTTGAATTGAAATTAGCGCATTAGCTTATGCTAAATAAGATGTTGGTGTAGCGCATTAGCAAAGCTAATATTTATGATTAGTGCTTTAGTTAGCGGTGCCCATCACTGTATATCAGCATGTAGGAATGATCTTCACCAATATGTCTGCATTGGATTAAAGTAACACTGAAATGTGTGAAGTTTTTTTTTTGACTTTCAGAAACTGAGCCTTGGTACACAAGTGGAAAGTAGCAACAGTGTTAAAGGCCACATTAGTATAAACAAGCATAATCTAATTCAATCAAATCAAATCAAATAATTACCCCAAAAAGTACTTCCCCCTCTTTTAAGTTGTATTATCCTTCAAACATTATCCACATTAGCTGTTCACCATCTGTAAAACCCATGGCTTCAAGCCACGTGCCTTAGTAAAATAATATACAAGTTTAGTATTAAATTTGTAAACCTAACTGCACAGCTGCACTTGTAAACATTTCAACCATGAAACCTTTTGCTGTTTCTTGTAGTCCAACCTAACATGGAGTTAACCCCCAATGCAAACTGGGTCCACTGGCAAACTATATGCTAGCATCCGTTGGCAATAAACAAAATAAGATTGGTTAATAATTTACCATGCATACCAAGGTCAACATCTCAGTCGGAAATCAGACTGACTCGATGACGAGACAAGAAGACTAATTATGAAGAACTTGCACATGAGATTTGTGAGGAATGGTCTGCATGCCACAGCACTTTTTAAAAATCCAAAGAAAACAATGGCAATGATAGAAACTAGGATCATTTAGTACTTCTGAAATCAAGTGTTGGTGACTGAGATACGCTTTAAATTATTGTCCTCTTTGGAATTTCAAACACACCCCAGATTCATCTTCCTATGCTGGCATTGCAGCGTCTTCCAGGGTTTCCTAATACTTGATGTTCTCCATAAGTCAGTTTTCCAGAGCTGAAGTAATGGCGCCACCATTCTTCTCTGTGCGGACGCTGATCTTGTCCTCCTCCAGTGATGCAGTTGACATGCCCAGAAAGAACATCTTGTGCATATTTAAATAGCTGTAAGCAAATCAGAGTGGGTTTTCTGGTACTTTTGAGTCAGAAGTAATGAATGTTTTGGAACTTAAGGTATGAACGTCTTCCATCACTTCCTCTTTCTGCCACCAGGTGGTGCCCACAGCCTCTGAATCCGATTTCTTTCTTCGTGAAGGAAAACATTGTGACTGAAGGAACCTCATCCACATGCAGATCTCATTCACTTCCTGTTTAACCCTTCTCTCTCTCTGTGCCTCGACAGGGTCAACATTAGATCTACTCTATGAAAGGAGACGAGAAAATATCTCAAAGTATTAAAATAATTGGCATCAGAGAAGTAAAACAGCTCTGTGATTTGAGACCAGTAGATGGAACAAGAAAAAAAAAGAAGCATTCTTTTAGTCAAAAATTTGTTTTTAATACAAAATCTGTAAAAATTTGCACAATGCAAAATACTGTACATTACACATTTCTTATCTTACAAATTATTTACATTTGGTTCACATAAGCAAAACACCCTCTTTTTTATGACTTGTTCTAAAAAGTCCTGACCAAAAGTTGAAAAAAAAAAAATCAAACCAAACAGCTTCAATTTCAAGCTTTCAGTCTTTGGAAATAAACGCCACCACCAAGTGTTCAAAACATAAAACATTTATGTTATATTTAGATTTTTCAACCTCCAATCAGAGTCTCTTTTAAGTCCAACACCCTTTCTGGACTCATATAAACGAGGACAGAAGGTCTCATTGGTGTCAGTGTATGTCTGGAAAAGATAAAGTCCCACACCCATATTAGCCTGTGAGAAAGATACGCTTCAGGACATCTGAAGGCTTCAATTGTCAAATTTGCCCATACGAGACGATAAAAACATTGGTTAGGATCTTATTTGGAACACTTCACATCTCCTTTCAACAGAAATACATTCACTACTTGGACACATTGATTGTTGTATCACAAGAACGTCTACAGCCTCATTACATCCAGGGGATATGAAAGTGTTAAGAAATAAGCCCCAACCCTCCTTTGCTGCCCAAGGCAACCATTAACAACAAATGCAAACAGATGTTCCAGGATCAACTCACATTTCCTTAATTTCTTTTCAACAACTGCAGGATAATCCAAGAAACATCCACGTAAAATGGAGTCAGTTTAGCTTTAAAGTAGAATTAAACAAAACAAGAAAAACCAACGTAAGAGCAGTGATGAGGAAATAAAGTATCTGGTACTGCTGTTCAGGTTCTGACCTCAGAATGAGAGACTTTGGGAGAAGGGAACAAATGGTTTTGATGCACAACCTGAGAAGCAGAGGATCCTTCTCAGGGTTTAGAGAACTAGTACATTATTATTTTATACCCTTATGGTAGGCTGTAGTAGAAAGAATATCTAAGATGTAATGCATTCATGAAATGTTTTAGAGCTAAATTAACCAATTACTCCTAGTACAGATAAATACGCCTCACGGTAAGTATAAGTAAAGTCCCCAACTGGTTGCCACCAGAAAAACAAAAAAAAAAACCTTTCTTCTGTCCTAACATCACCAACATAAACTTGGGGAATTTGCTCAAATTATGTGCTTTGGTCAGACTCAGAACTTTTTTTGATAAAATTAAAAACTCCAGGCAGCTTTGGCAGGAAATGAGGGACGACGATGTTAAGAACGGTTGCGGTTCTGTGGGCCTTCCAAAGATCCAGGGAACCTTGTCAGAAAAGAGTTGCATCATGGAATACCAGGCAACTTCAGATAAAATTGTTCCAGTAAAAGGAGAAGGTGTGACGTTTAACCAGACATTGACACCTAAGATCAATGTTCTTTATTGGCTAAGTTTCTAGACCTAAATCTATAGAAGATCTAGGAAATAGCTGATCTAGCCCAAGATCCCTCTCCATCTCTTCTCCATCCTTGTGAGTTGTCTTAGGAAATATAGCTCTGTCCTGCTGGGAAAAGTGGGTCTGTATGAAGTACTGACAGTAGGGATACCAGTAGGTTTGGCTCTGTGATGCATGTCTTTACATGTCTTTATCAGGAGGCCAAGAAGTCTTTTAGCTTCTGTCTTTGTAAAACCAAATTCAATAACACTCAGGTGAAACTGCTACAGAAAATTTAGCAGGTTATAAAATGTGTTTACACTTATGCCTCACCTCGACTAAGCAATATGGCACGAGTCAGTTCACTACTTGTTTCGATTGTAAAAATGACTCGTATAACTGACCTGAACCACACGGTTCGGTTGGAGGTCAACAAGAGAACGATATGGTACGGTTAAGGTGGAGCTATTACTGTCACACATCACACTCTACTGATTGGAGGAAATAAGACATTATTGCTTGCATCAAGGACGATACACACTAAGCCGCCAAGTTTGTCGTCACATTAGTATGTGGCAACGCCAGGTGTTTGGGTTTAACCCCGCCTACCTAGTTAGACTCCAATTGGTGGTGGAAATGTTTCCGGAATAGGCCAGTCCATAAACTAGCATAATGAACCGTTCCGTACCACTCACCGGAATCAAGGCAATGCTCTTCTCTGACCTAGGTTTTAGGCACTTTTGTATTTTAACAACCCTAATGGTAGCGTGAGAACTATTTCTGGGGAACCTTTTAGCGTTTGTAACAGCTTTAAGCACAACAGTGTCCACTCTTGACGAAGGCAAATAAAATTCACGAACCAGACGCTGGCGGGTTTGACTCGGCATCCTACTTTTTCCCCATTTTTAACATACTATTATCAAAATACTTTCAATCTGCCAGTTATTAATTCAGCTGGAACTTCAATGAACATTGGCAGTGTCCGCTATTGGACAACACTCAACTTTAAGCTTCTCTTTTGGTGCTTGCAATAAATTTTTCTTTAGTCTACAGACCGTTCATTACCCCTTTAGTGCTAATGTAGCACTGACAAAACAATGTGATGGTACCAGTGCATGAAACTGAATGGAATTTCGTAAATCGGTTCAAATATAGAGGGAAAACAAAAAGGTCATCACAAAGGCTCCTCAGCAAATACGTGGTTTCAAACACCAGATGAGTGGAACACCCTTATTTTTCAGCATGAAATAGGTTTCACTCGTTTGTTCTTTCACTTTTACAATGATGCGTAGGAGTGACACTTGAGATAAACAAATCCCAAAATGCAAAATACCATAATTTATTCATCAAGAATTGTAGCGGGAAGCACACCATAGTAAACTCAAAAGGTGCTGGACATCTTGAGCCCAGCATCTTTTTTTTTTTCAACTTTTCTTCCTAGACTTTGTATGAAAATATAGTTATTATTCCAGTGGGGCATATTTTCTATTTGAATTGAACATATTCGCAAAGTGAAAAAAAAGAAGAACTAGAAAAAGTAGTCGGTGAGAGGCAGTAGTTCCATCCAGTCTCCAGAGCGTGAAGCTAGTCGGTTACCGCCGATCGTCGGCTTGTGATCACCGACCGGAGACGGATCGCTACGAGGCGTCTCTGGATATCCAGCCGCTCTCTGTGAGGAAGGTGAGAATGCGCTTCTTGAGAACCTTGTCCAGGTAGCCGGGCAGTCGGCTTTTTGCCGGGATGCCCTGCCTTTTCTGGAGGTGGTCTTTGATGATGATGGTCTTGACAGTCAGGTAGCGTGTTGGACTCAGGTTAAGAGAGTTGCACAGAACCTTCTCCCGATCCGACAGCAACTCAAACCCCGTCAGGTTCTCGATGGCGGCAAACTCTCCATCTTTGCTCTCTTCCTTGATCCCGCCCCCAACCCCGAGCCCCACCGTGACACCGCCTCCACCGCCTGCCCCGCCGCCCCCAAGTCCCAACCCAGAGCCGAGCCCGGCCCCTCCCGACCCGCCGCGTTTGGAGGCCACCACGTTTTTGTTCTCCTTGCGCTTCTCCCGTTTGTGACGGGCGGCTTCGTACTCGGCGGACTCCTCCAGGCGCGTGATTCCATTGCGGCGGTAGCGTTGCAACTCGCGCACTTTGGCCCTCAGCACCCGTTCCTTGTGCATATTCTCGAAGAACTCCTCGAACTCCCGATGAGCCATGAACTGGCAGAGCGCCCGTAGCCTCACTCGCTGCTCTTTCTCCTCCTTGGTGATCTTTCTTTTAGGTGTGCTTGGGATGGGGACGGACCCCGTCGTCGTCGTGGAGGCCGGTCCGACTACGGCGCTGCACGCTCCCGATCCACCCGTAGGGGCAGAACCGCCTATGACCTGCAACCCTCCAGGCTTATCTTTCTCCTTGTCTTTCTTATCTCTGCCGAGGAACCCAGGCACCAAGTTGTAGTCTCGGGCAATGTTCTTGCGCCGCTGCCTCTCCCTCAGCTTGCGCACATACATGTCTACATGGGCACGTTTCAGTTCGATCTCCACGTCCTCGTCGTCGTAGTTAACCGACAGCCCGCTGATGAGCTTCTCCGCATCTTGGTCGTACTCGATTTCGTAGTCGTCACGCAGAGGCATGTATCCGAGCTGCTGCTGCTCAGCCAGGCTTATGTCCAACGGGGGCAACGGGGTGGTGAGGCTGGGTGATAAGGGGCCCCCGCTTGGGCAAGTGTGGTCAGTTACTCTGTTGGGAATACTGTCCGGGATGCAGGCTTTACCAAGGTTACCATGAATGTACATGGTGACGTAATGCTCCATGACTTCCTGCGGCGTTCGGGATGGTCCGACGTGGGCGGCCATGTCCTCCTTCAGGAGAGAGATGCACATTTGTGTAAGCACACACACATGCAAAAAGAAATATATCAACGGATATATTTATATATCCGTTGATATAATACAAATCGTAATATTGGGTAGTATGTTTGGCTAGGAGAAAAATGGGCTTTTTTTTTTTTTTTTTTTACAACCAATTGACATAAAAATACTTCATAAAAGAATACTTAAATTTGGAAATGTTATGAATATACTGCTTGAAAACATTTAAAAACTGCTAAATCTAACATTTTCTTGAATTACTTTTACATATTAAAACGTGGATTAATTTGTTTAGCATTTTTGGTCAAAGTTATTAAGAGGACATATTCTTCAAAATAGTATGCACATTTATTGCATCATATTGTTATTCATTTATTGTGATACATTTCTAAGTATAATAGATTTGATTTATTGTCACAATATCATAAATTTCTGATGTTAAAAATAACACTGAATTGTCCGGATTGTTTCTTCACCGTTTGTTCAACGAAAGTATCAATAAATATGAAAATATGATTAAATGCAGTTACTGTGTACAGTTTAGTAATACAAATCAGACTTCTTTATCCGACTGGCGTCCCGAAGAAGCATATTACACATGCATGTTATTCCAGAGCAGTATCTGTGTTTGTGGCAACAATCACTTTCAAACAGTTACCTAAAAAATAAGTAATTAATAGCTCTTATTGTCACATATATTCAAGGATTTTTTAATGTCATACCACGTTTGCTTGTTTGTGGTGCGAAAATCGGGACTTGGGTTCCAGATTAAGAAATGTAATTCACGAATTTAAAAAATAAATAATAATTTATGGAATATATACATTTTTAAAAAAGTGTATGTGTAAATAATTTATGAGATGCATCTTAATTAGCATTAATTAGATATTTTAATATTCTTTACATGATTCATTCTGACAGACTTTTGTTAAATAACGTTTTCTTGTTTTTCCGATAGGAATAGAAACAATGCAGTAAAAGCAAAAACAACGTCGCTGATGTGGTCATTTATCACAATCAACACTCACTGGTAGCATTGCGCCTCAGCAAAACACACCAACAGACCCGATTCATAAAGTTTCTTCAGAAGCAGCAATGCATTAAAATGGAAAAACAATTCAAATAAATCATGCAAGTTTTTCACATGCATCACATGCAGCTCATGTATTCTGATCTTAAACTTGGGTGACAGATCTGCACTCGCTTTCAAGTGGTTCTAGTTCAAAATCCGAACTATTCAAAGCGATCAAACTTAAACGTATTTACTTTATACTTAAATAGATAAAATCCAGCTTCCAATATGTAAAGCGTATTCTATTCTAATTTTGTTTTATTTATTTATTTTAAATGTTAAATAGTGTCTGTTCAGTTGGCTGATCCAATTTAGCTTCCATCTTTTGCAGCTTCCATATTTGACCCTGTAAGGTTGTCAAAATGCCAACCATATGCCAATCACGTTTAGAATCTAGAATCTATAAAGAGAAATCAAAGACAGATTTGACTGTCTATAGTAATGCAGATTTTACATCAGTCAGCCGATCAAAGCCGAAGTCTATTTAAATTCATGCTTGAGCTTACTGTGGGACTTTATGTGATCATGTCAGGCTAAAACTGACAAATCAGTGTTCAATCAGAAAAATATTGACAAATTAATAAGCTGTCTGCATATTCAACACTATATGGAGGAAAACTGACACTGTTCATATAACTGTAAAAACGCCATCCTTCTGCTGAAACATGGTGGTGTTTATAAAGCAGGTACAGGAAAGATGGTGAGAATTAACTGTAAATGCTGATTGGTCAAATAAACAGAATTCATTTGGTAAGAAACTGTTCTGAATACCATGAAAGTATCTCCGAAATCTATAAAGCCTGGAATCAGAACACTGCCAAACTTTTAAGATTAGGTAAAACATTACTAATGAAGCATTTCCAATTCTGTCTGTTCTTTTAATTCTCAATAACAATGTTAAGATTTCCTAAAGTTTAACAACAGTCTATGTTTACTTAAAGGTTGACATATTTCGTCCTTAAAACCGGTGGACATGTTGTACTCGTGCCATTAGCCGCTGCCTGGAGGCGTTTCTATGGTATTTAAATCCAAACTTAAGTCATTAAATGATAACAAAGTGATGTACCCAGTTTCCAAAGCCGTACTGTTCGATGGCATCGAGCAGCGACTGCTCTTCCCTGCTAGTCCATCCTCCCTCTGCCTCTGGACCCCACAGTGAGAACAGCCCGCCGTCGACCTGCTGGTAGCCGTGCCATCTACGATGGTTGCCGATTTCGGCGCCCGCCGAGAAGCACTCTGGGCACAGCTCGATATCTGGGCAGTCGGTGCAGCGAAGCCGCAAGTTGGTGACATCTGCGAGGCAGTTAACGCAGTACTTCTTCCCCAGGTCCGCCATCTTGCCTGGCTGCTGCTTCTTGTTGTAGGAGGCTCCACTCGGCGCCTGCGCGCAACGAGCCTCAGAGCTCGAGCCACTCGCACACTCCTCTTGTTAATATTCATTGGAAAGCGTCAGAACGCCTCTGATTGGCTACTGAGCTCAGTTTCCAGGACAACGCAAACCAAACGAAAAGTGTCACCGACCACAGAACTGCACGAGCCTTTTAGTTTTAGGCAAATCAAACAATTCTTCAGTGAATTAAAAACTTAAAATGGAGACAGAGAATGAAGAAAAGGAGGAATTTGATAAAATGGTATTCTCAGATCATGACGAAGAACTTTCTAGCCGCAGGGAAGTCAGAACAGACCCGTCTATTGAAGAAACAGCCACCTGTGGGTCAGAACACACAACGGCTCTCAAAGCCAACTCTGAGCACGCGCCGTCACATGGCCAGAGTGTTATTTTTGAGTCTGACAGGAGCAACAATGGCCGATATTTGGGGTTAAACCTCGACACCCCAGAGACAGAGAGTCCCACGAAGGAGGGAGACGGTTCTGCTACTGCTGCTGAAGGTACAGACGACAAAAAAGACCAAGACGAAGATTCCCTCCGAGAGCTGAGCACACAGAGAGACAAGGCCCGCCGACTAAACAGGCAGCTGCACACGAAGCTGGCTCAATACTTCCACAACACAGACATTGATGGGGGCCAGCTGGGTGGAGGCCAGCTGGGTGGAGGCAGGCCTGAGGAGGAGCAGCTACGGGAGTATGAGCGGTCAGTCCAGGTCCTGTCTGAGCTGAAGCAGCAGCTCAGCGCTGCCTCACAGACGCTCCAGCAACAGGCGGAGGAGCTCAGGTCACAGGCCCGAGACAAGCTGGGCAAGGTTGGTGTCTGGGCTACTAAAGTGTGCGGAAAAATAAATAAACTGCTGTTAAGTCACAAGTTCACTGTTTAACCACAATTTGATAGTTAAGCTCATTTTCATCCAGGTTTGATAACAGACAGATATAACACTTTGAAATCAACACAAAGTAGGCTAAAAAATATTAAAAAGCAACAAATTGTGGCAGTACTTGTATTTATTGGAGTGTTCCTACGGGCCAACAATACTGACCAGAAAAAAAGACAAGGGAAGGAGCTTTTTGAACACTGCAAATTCACCCAAATCCTGAACTTTATTTATTTATTTATTCCTTGTCCTGGTCACTTTGTTATTTGCTATTTGCTATTTTTTTTAATGTTGTGCTTTCTTGCACAATCACAGTCAAATTAATTCTTATTCTGATTATTTGGTAGCAGTCAGTCTTTCAACAAACTGTGGAATATAGTCCAGTAGAACTGGAGCACATGCTAGGTGCTAATGCTAATATCTCCCAATTGACAGATTAAATAAACGGACACCGCCTCCAAACCCAGACTTGATGTCACAACGCAGAAATCCACCGGTCACACTATAGCAAAGATAGGCTTGAATGCCAATTGGCTTTGAAGTAATGACGACTTTTTGCACATCTTTCTGGGTCCCTCTGAGTAGAAGAGCCCAGTGGTTCTTCCCAAGTGTTGAGCAGGTGCAGATTTATCTCTGCCAGAGAGGCAGAGGAGGCGACAGCAGCTACAAAGGCGGCCATTGTTGCTCCAACTCAGCTGTTTCCCCACAGCTCTCACTCTGAAGACTTTAATGAAAACTAGCAGCTCTTTTATAGAACATGTGGCTGATGGGTGAATATGTGCAGAAAGTCTATTGATTGCATAAGTTCAATGTTATTTAATAAATTAGAATTATTTTTGTTGTCGTGAAGTTTGCATAAGAATATGAAGAAAACTAGCTTAATGTTGCTGTTATGTGTTGAATTTTTACATTTTTTGTAATCCTGGCAGGAAGGAAACGAGAACAGAAGGTAGAACAGAGGAGAAGGAAAGGCAACAGAAAGAGGAGAGGACATAAAGAACAGGGTATTACAGTAAATGTTTAAAATGGAGGACAGAACAGAAAGAAAGAGAATACAGTTAAAAGCTCATTTAACCATACTGACATATCTGAGTGTTTTTAATACACGTCATACTTGTGAGAGCATCAGTTCCTATATTGTCATTTTTATTTGCCAGAAAATATGTATTTTTCTTAGAATATTTCAGTTTTTTTCCTGTATTCTGATGAACTTCACAGTCATGATGGAGCAGGCCAGCTGAGTCACTTGAGAATTTAAACAGATAGAACTTCAAGTTCAGTGTTGTACAGTAACGAAGTAAAAATACTTCACTACTTTATTTAAGTATATTTTGGAGTACTTCATACTTTCCTCGAGTATGAAAATGTTTGATAACTTTCACTTTTACTTCATTATATTTCCGAACTTAATTGCATACCTTTATGACACATTTTCAATGTGTGGTTTAGTTACTCGTTACAAAAAAGCGAAAAAGAGAAACGCTGGTGTTTTGACCCCACCTACTGATTGACTGCAACAAAGTTGGTAACCACTTGCCTGGGCTTGTTCATCACCACCAATAGGAAACACCTGTTTCTCTTCTCCCATTAAACACAAAGCAAGTCTCGCGATGAGCAGCAGCCTCATGTCCCTAACGCCACATAATGACCAGTTGTTGAACCAATAGTTGTGAAGTAGAGAAATCATAATGGCTTTTTATCTTCATGTTGGCCACATTTTCTGTACTGACTATTTTTCTCATTTTCAGCCCTGACCACTTGAAGGGAAAACTTAAGACTTACAAATATTTTGTATTATCTGTCCTGGAAGGAAAACTAAGAACCTGGTTCAGTTGTAAAGCAGGTTAAGTTAACCTTGTGCTGTAGGTAAAGCACATAATTTTCTTAACCAAATGATGCCTGCAGGTTTATCTATTAGCAGGTTTAATTTTGCCTGCATTTGGTTGTGCACATTATTTTAACTGTATTTGACAAGTTTACCAAAATATAAAAAATGTCATTCAAACTGCATTTGCCTTGTTTTACTTTTTACTNCATCCATTTTTACAGTAATTTCCATACTTAAGTACAAGAAAATTCAGATACTTTAAGACTTTAACTCAAGTAACATTTCAATCAGTGAAACATTTCAATTTGACCAAAGTCATATTTTGGAGAGGAACCCATAATTTTACTTGACTCTTGAGATTTCAGTACTTTATACAACACTGCTCTTTTGACTGAACCTATTCCTTGCCTGTCTACATGTGTTATATTTTCTATATGTAATTCATTCTACACGCATTTAATAAAACAATTCCTATTTGTGCTTAATTTTAAAAGCAATAATTCTTTGAACGGCGTATTTTTGTGTTTTCCAGGTTCTGTGTGAGCTAAAGGAGCTGCGTGTTTTGTATATGCATGGCAATGACATCTGGGACCTGAGTGAAGTAAACAAATTAAAAGAGCTGAATAATCTGCACACCCTCACGCTTCATGGAAATATGATCACAAACATAAAAGGCTACAGGTGATTTGCTTTAACTATCAACTTAACTATCATAGCAATATAATTTGATTCGATTTTACAATTATAACTGTAACAGTGTAAATACCAACCCCTTCCACAATGATTACTTCAACATCCAGGGGTTGATGAAGTTATGGTAGCTTCATACCTTCTCAATTGACTTTTATGAATATGTAATTCTTTCTTGTTTACAGTTATGCTTTAATTTTACAAGCACCTGAAGATGAGGTAGATATTAAGACGACCTTAAAACCTCTGTCACTTGAACACTGAACATAAATTGTCAAAATACCAGTAGAAATGTGGAAAAACACAAGTTTTTCCATTGATTGGTGAGAATGGTGAAAAAAAAGGAATAATTTCCAACCTGACATTTCTTTAATTAAAATGTAAATGAGAACAGAGATTGTTTTGGCTTCTTTTTCAAAATTACCGCTCCTTGCTTGCTTTAAGCTATTTTATTTTATTTTTGGGAAATGCCTGTCCAGTTTCCCTTTGACAAAACACTTCTTAGAGTAAATAAAGTAATTTCAGTTAAATTAGTCCGGCTTTATTATTTAGCACAGTAAAATACATAAACACTGACAGACAGGAACAACAATAAAACAAAAATTAGCAGAAAAATATAGAGTCACCAAAATATAGCAAACTTGTTAAAAAAGCTCAAATCTGTGAATAGTTGGAGTTTACTCTTAACAGAAAAATTCATGACTGGGTGAATATGAAACTGTAAATTGGCTCTGATGCACTGCATACAATCATCCAACAGTAGAAATTCACATTAGAACCCACATCTGCAGACATAAATCAGTTTTTATACTAAACAAAGTGGGAATTGTAAGCAAGAGTGTCATAAAAAGGTTACAACAAAGTAATTATATACTCTTTCAAACATTTCTGTAACACTTAGTGCAGGGACATTTTTCAACTAAAACAAATATATGTGATAATTTATCATCCTCTTACTACATCTGAAAGAATTGTGATTAATTGTATGTTTGACCAGATATAGTTTCTATAGCTGTTGGTCTATAGCTGTTGGTCTCCTGCCTGAACCACTTCAACAGACTTTTATTTTTCCACATAAACTAAATAATGTGAGAAAAAAAAGAATAAAATAGAGAATCTGATCTCAAAGTGCAGCTGCACAGTGGCGCGGTTGGTAGTGCCTTGCAACATGAAGGTTCTGGGTTTGATTCCCAGCCTGGTCTTTCTGCATGGGTTTTTGCATGTTTTCCCTGTGCATGGTGGGTTTTCTCCAGGTACTCCGGTTTCCTCCTACAGTCCAAAAACATGACTGTCAGGTTAATTGGTCTCTCTAAATTGCCCCTAGGTGTGAATGTGTGTGTGTGGTTATTTGTCCTGTGTGTCTCTGTGTTGTCCTGCGACAGACTGGTGACCTGTCCAGGGTGACCCGCCTCTCGCCCGGAACGTTAGCTGGAGAGGCACCAGCACCTCCTGACCCCACTAAGGGACAAGGGTGTAAGAAAATGGATGGATGGATGGATGGATGGATGGATATAATGTATATATACTGGGTTCGCAAAACAGCTTTGCAATATGGCTGCATATGAGCCCCTCCTTCCTCTGGTCATTCATAAATCATTGGCTACATCACTCTCATGGCTAATAAAACCTAAAATGGCTTACTCTTTAGATTTGACAACTCTGCGGTTTGATCGTTACCTAAAGCTGGTGGCCTGGAAACCTAACGATTGCATGCTCTCTATGTCATCTTAGCCCTTTTGTAAATCACAACTCGACTGCCAGAAGCTATCTCAGTCCCAGTTTGAAGTGTTTGTGAATGAACCGACAGTCTCTCTGCAGTTTACTGTTTCTCTCTACTTGTAACTGCAGCTGTAAGCATCCAATAAGCATACAAGATGATGAGAAATACAAAGTAGAGTTTATAGGAAAAGGACATTTTCTTAAGATTTTTAGAGAGACTATGAATGGCCATGTTTTGTTTTTTCAAATGAAGTAAAGGTTTTATAATCTGCAAATTGTACCTTAAAGAACCTGCAGTCATAGTAGGGTAATCCAGTCCAGGTTTGTGCATTTATTGTAGCAAGTGTGGTTTCCTTTGTAATTGAGGGTTGTCAGCCAATCAGGCAAAATGTCTTCTTTAGGTAACTCAGTATGACAACACAGCTCAAAAACTACCATCTTTCTTGCTGTGAAATGAGAGTCTCAAACAGATGTAATGATGGTTCAGGTAACAGCGCACAACTCCATACCTAAGTCCCCTAAAAGCTCATGGCACCTGGACAGATGAGAAGTATCACAAAATCTTATAACTGTATCTATCTCCATAATCTGAGCACTTTATACAAAAGGTTGGCTCTCCTACATGATCTCTTATTCATCAATCCACTGATCAGAGATAATAGAAATGTGACAAGAGCTTTGCTCCCGTCAAGTGTGAAATTGCAGCCGAGGCTTTCTGTAGGCCTGTTTCATGAGCCAGAGAGAAGTTGGGTCAAGCAGCATTCCAATGGTTTTTGTCATCATCACCAGACTCAGTAAAAATCAAAGTCTGTCATTGGAAAGTTTGAGATTTTCAGATTGAAAGAATTGCTGCATTGACTGATTTTTTTTTTGCTTGTTTTGTTATTGGAAGCATGGATTCTAGGAAATAACTGTACTTTGAATATCTCATAGTTTTGAATGTTTTGCAGACGGCAAGATTGCAAACTCACACATAAAAAAATCAAATATGTGTTTCACAGATCAACCTGCTACTTCATGCATATCATAAAATATAAAAACAACATAACTGATCACCATAAATACTGCTTGTGCTCAAATAAATCTTGAAGGGCCACAAATAAATGTTTCATTCTAAGGTCTTTAAATAAAGCATCACAGGAATTGGAAAGAAAAAAAAGTCCTTTCAGTTTAGCAAAACAACCAACCCCTTCACTATGTTTGATAATTAGATATATTTAAAATATATATAGGAAACGTTTATGTTGGTATTAGCTGTCTATGACTGACACAATTTTTTATTTAGTATAAAATACTGAAAAGAAAATTAGCTGCATTTAAAACTAAAACCACTTTTGCAAAAAAAGGCAATCTTGAACCTACAAGAACTAATACTTGGACAACTGGCACTTGCAGACAGTAAATCTCTAAATGCTTCATTTAATTTGTAATTTTTGTTTAAACCAGGCAGCACTTTGTCTTTTATAGAGTGTACAACAAACCTTGATATTGTCATCTTTGATTCATGCAAATTCAAAATATAGTATGGATTTCCAGCTAGAAATGCAGACACTGCTCTGTCTTCTTCACCCCATCAATTTTGTTGTGTGTCCATCTGAGTCTGGCCGACATTTAAAGCCGTTTACTCTCTACACAATCACTATCGGTGGCAAGATGGGTCAGCACCACTTCCCCTTAGCTTCAAAATTAGTTATTTGCTTTCCCAGGTGTTGAGAGCCCAGTTACTATCTGTCCACCATGTGTCCGGTCCGTATGTCTCAGCTTTATGGGTTTGCTTATTGTCTCCTGAAATGAGTCGTTGAGTGTGAGGGTGATGGTTATGGTTATGATGGGGTTACTGGGATGGCAAGCAGTGCATTTGTGAATGTGCTGTGATTATAGTTGTGGAGTCAAAACACAGCCATGCAATAAGCTGGTGTTGGATGTAAAAGTAGAGGAGATGTGATCACCGCAGTCTTTCCTGGCTGGAGTTGATTGGCAAGGATAACATCACTTGATAAGGAAACCAATTCTGGTTAAGTGATGGTGGAAGACTGGTTTTAATATGTTTTAATGTGAGAAATAAAGGTGACTGCCAGCTATGCCTTAACCGGATAATGACTCATATTGATAATTCTTTTGATAATAACTTTTATATTAAATTCAAATTAAAATTTTTATTTCATCTCAAGACATTTGGCTAAGAGGGCTCAGCCTTTCTATTGCCCAAATCTAGACAAGTGATATATCTACATTACTAATTAAACAGGTTCATTCTGTTTCATGTTGTAATGAAACAACATTTCCATGGTGTTTGGAAAGCCGGTATGGATTTTACAGCATTCTGCACTGCTAGGCTCCAAATGTACAATTACCTCTCGGGTTTGGTCTATGTTGGGTGACAAGAACCTTCACCTGTTGTCCAGGTGCCCTAAACTACCATACTAAATCCTACATGGATGATAGTTTCATGGCACAAAAACCTGTCCCTTTTGCTGACCCACATGACCTCCAGTAATCTCTACTTTCTTTCATTGGGATCCTTTGACTTTTGTGACATTCATTTACTGTATTGATTCACTATAGGACCCTCTGGCATTTGCCTAATAAAACCTCCTTATGCAATTCGGTGGCTATTCTCACAAATCTTTAGTAACAACAGTTCCTTTCGTTCATAGTGTTTTGTTGTCTGTATGTGCTGCAGTCTGTGAGAAAGGAAATTATGTGTAATCATCTTTAGGAGGACAGACAGATAAAACATATTTAACATTCAAACACTAAATCTTTACTTGTGCTTCCCTTTTTAAAATATCAAAGTCTACTGTCTGAGTTCAGATACTGAGCGATGATATCTGTTGTGAAGCTTTTTTATA